>JADBJO010012041.1:56820-60679 GCA_016801955.1 Conus betulinus
CGTCAAAGCGCAGACGCCCCACTGGGGTCAATTTTGAACTGAATGTCAGAACGGCAAAGGCTACCTGGTCCGACAACGGCCTCCCTGAGGTCAGTTCTGAGGTCTTACCGAGGGGGTCAGCGGACGTACAATGCGGGGCACTGGACGTGGAGAGCAGACAGTTCTGGACGTACGACTGTGAGGACCGCCGCGCTTTTCTTTGTGTCAAGCAGGAAGGTGAGGTTGGAGTCCTTGGTCGTCTGTCTTTGCTTCTGTGTCTCTGAAAGCTCTGTCTCTGTTTCTTCTGTCTTTGCATCACTGTCTGTCTGGCTGGCCGCTTGTCTGCGTCCGTCTGTCTGTTTCAGTTTGTGTCTGTATCTGTGTCTCTCTGCTCCTGTTTGGCGGTGACTTCCACTTTGATTTCTTGACCACGTTTGTTCCCGTTGTCCCTTCATGTCATTGCAGCCGGTGTTAGCATGTGCATGGGATCTGTCGCGGGATGGCTATGAAAATACCCACCTGCGAAGGTCGGGAATGGGTGGAAGAGACGCTTATTCATAGCAATATACTAATTATTGTCGTCAGTAGAGGGCCTGAGGGGGTCAGTATCGCAGATGTGAAAGACCTGGAACTGTACCTATGGTGTCAAAATTAACGTGGCCACATGCGATGAAAATATAATTCTGTGATTCTGTAATAGGTCAAACATCACCGCGAGCCTGGAGTATAAAAGGGTGTGCTTTGTGAGTCAAGAATCCAATAAAGATGTAAGATGATCTTATATCTGATTCTGATTCAAGCTGCATTTTATATGAAAGTTGACCCATTACCAGAATCATAGTATGTAAGTACCTACTGTTTTTTTTTTTAAATAAATCTGATAGGAACCATATATTCCCTTGCCTTTTTCTGATAGGCAATTCGGGATTGGTTGTTTTATTTAGTGTCAAATCTAAGTTGGATGCTCGTTTTATGCATTACAATATCGTGGTGTTCGTTTGTTCGCTGGTTTTCTGAACAACAACTGCATTTTCATGATAGAATTACGTTACATGCATCATTATGTCATCCTTGCTGATCTTTCTTCACGAGATTTTTGTACTGTAAGTATGAACCACAACATACTGCAGACAAACACGGCGTCCCGTATAACCATGCCACCGGACAGTGAAAAATTCTAACCAGTTAAATAATCACGTCTACAGACTTGCATTTCCATAGGTACATGGGAAGAGTGTGTGCAATACACCCGTGGTTGTGGTTTCTTCCTGTTTTCATGATGGATCCTGTATCAATGTCAGTCATGTTTGTCGTGTGTGTTACACAGTGACTTCTTGAAGAGCCTGAATATGAATGTTACTCTAGCTCATGGAGTATGTATATGTGTGTACGGGAATGTACATTGTTTTCACATTTTTTTTTCGAGTCGGCAAACATACCCACAAATACGAGACGGAAAAAGAAAAACGTGATTTCAAAGCTATATAAAATGTAAAGACTTACTTCAATACTTCGTTTTGTGGCCTTGGGGATTTGTCACAGAAGCAATCTGTCCAGGTTCTGAATTAGTTATGTAGTGAAACGAACACCCCCCCCCCCCCCACACACACCCACACACATTGGTCAAATGTCAAACAGTTCATATCAAGTGCTGATGATCTGGGCTTCTCACGTCAAAGAACGCTCCATTCTCCGCCACACATTTTCACTGTTGTTCAAGTTTGAGGACTATGCAGGCCAGTGATGCAGTGATTTTTTTTTCTTTTTGCTTGTATGTAGTGGCTTTTCCAGCTTGATGCACAGACGCCTGGTCATCTTACTACCAGCAGTTTAGTCATCCAATTACTATCAACAATGACCGGCCAGAGATGTTTGACAAGTATGTCTCTGTGGCAGCATGCCTCTGAATTTTTTCAATATTTTGTTTGTATACCTTTTATCACACAGTTCACACCAGACCAAATTGTACAGCCCACAAATCATTACTGATACTCTGGCTTGTTTTTTGCATGTTCGATCAGTCAAAATGATACGCTCTTCCCGCAGAATTCCACATACACTACCGGGAGGTTTTTAAGGGCTAATATCCACTAGACATACATCGCTGAAGATCACCTTCTTTGAATTGTCAGTTACCTGTCGTCAATTATCAACGCAGTGCTCTGAAATGTCACGCCAGTCATATTCTATTTCTCCGGCACCAGCACTAGCTTCCTCTATGCCCTGTTATGAATTCTGTGTACGTGCAGAACATGCCGTACAGCAGAGCAGCAAATAGTTCGATCTCATCCGGTGTTAAAAAGACAAGTTATCTCTCTTAAACTCTCCTATCGGTCATTTTCATGGCGAACCTCTGCAGTTCCATCTCAACTCGTTTTGACAGCTGCGGTAAATCAGCCACCTTTATTCACACATTCCACTGAAAGCGAAATCACAGATCCTTCGTAAATGGACCTTATTGCATAGACACAGATACTTCGTAAACGGACCTTATTGTAGACTCACAGTTCCTGCGTAATTCTGCAGTTGTTTTCAACTGCAACCGTCTTCACACAAATAAATCTACGGTCAGTTGCTTAGCTTCAGCGCTTACAGTGTTTCCCTGCATAGACATCTTCAAAACAGGTTTTCAGCTCAGATTTAAAGTGAGCAGACGACTATTTCCAGTAACACAGAATCTCACAGGATCTCATTTTTCTTGCAAGCGAGCATGATTTAAGCGGTACTTTGTATTACTCGAAGCATTTTATCCTAATAGGTCTATGCTGCGCTTGAACAATATCTTGAAGGCTCTGTTTTTGTTTCTAAGAGTATGTTAAAGCAGTTGTCGTTAATCTGTAAATCACTTGCGCCAAGTCTGTGATAGCAGTTTGTGGCTGTCATGCATCGCATGACATCTGACACATTTTTGGGTTGGAACACTCATCTCGGCTTTCTGTATGTTTTTGTTTCAGTGCCATGTATTTCCAGCAAGTGTGTATGGGGTAAGTCGATCGGTCGACTGGTTTATTTGATAAGTGGCTTGTTTTGACTGGTAAGTGATTTATAGTGTGTTTTATTTCCTTATTTTTTTAACGCACATATGTAAGCGAGTGTTTCTGCGCAAGAACACAAAAATCTGGTTGTCCAAGTGTGTTCGCATGCCTGCGTGTATGTGTCTGTCATAATGCTGGCATTTTCCCAGCAAGTACAAGCGTAAGTTTTACCAAATGAAAGAAAATAAAAAGATTCTTCAGATCTTGCCTGTCTTCCTCTGCGTGTTCATATCAAAGAACTTTTAAGTTAGGTGTCATAGGAAAGACAAACACTCAACTAATCGAACATAGCAATTTTGAATCATTTACTTTCAATGTGTAGACACGACTGTGCGTTGAAAAACATGTCTGACAAGTAAAAAAAAAATTCTTTGTTTACATTCTATTCCGTTTCTGTTACAACACCAAATCAGAAGATGAAGGGATGGCTGCATCTTCAAAACAATTCACTTTCCTCTTCCTTTCATAGTTTTCTTTCTCTCTATCACTCCTCTCATCACCAGATCCACTTTGTATATGATTTCAAGCGCTTCATTGAGAGAGAAAATCGCTGCCACCCCTTCGTCTGACCGACATTTTTTCGCGCGCGCTTAGCAGCAAAAGCCCGGTCCGTTAGTTTCTTTGTTCCAAAGCTGCTGGGGTCAGCCAAGTTCACGATAGAGCACTGAAAGTAAGGTCTGCTACTCGCTACAACATCCCCAAGACTAGTTACAGAGCTTATTTCCCTTGGATCATTTTATGGAAAGTGTAGGAATTTGTTATGTTCCAGTCACCCGATAGTGTGGTGACACGGCAGAATGTACTGTCTGTCCGTCACCCAGTCTTGGATGCCTCGGCTCCAGGGA
>JADBJO010012042.1:5000-10000 GCA_016801955.1 Conus betulinus
GTTGTTTAAGCTTCATTTTGCTAGTTGTTTGCGATTTTGCTGTAGTTTTTGTGAACCATAAAAGTTGTCATTGTTCAAACTTAAACCGGCAAGTCAGTGAAACAATGATGGCAAAGGAAAAATTAAAAAAGAGCAACAACAAAGGCTGGGTGTAAAGAATGACTGTTTAGAATAAGTATAGGATGTTGGATACGTTTATTCCTAGTGGTGCTGCCGTTCTCATGATTGTCTGAATTAGCGTCATTGTTTCTGTTGTTATTGTTATTGTGGCTGTTGTTATTGCTATTGTTGCTGTTGTTATTGTTGTGGGTTACTGTTGTTATCGTTTTTGTTGCTGTTATTATTGTTATTGTTGCTGTTGCTATGGCTACAGATGCTTTTCTTATTGTTACAGTTGCTGTTGATGGTGCTATTTTTTACTGTTGTTATTGTTTTTGATGATACAGTTGTTGTTTGCTGCTCTCGTTATTGCTACCATGGCTGTTGTTAGTGTTATTGTTGTTGTGGGCATTATTATTGTTGCTGTCGTTATTGTTGTTGTTGCTGCTCTTGTTATTGCTATTGTTGTTGTTATTGTTATTGCTGCTTTTTTTTTAATTATTATTGTTGCTGTTGTTATTGTTATTGATGTTATTGTTATTGTTGCTGTTGCTCTGTAATATTATCATAGCTATTGCTATGGTTATTGTTGGCTGCTGTTATTGTTGCTGTTGGTATTGGTTGCAGTTTTATAGCTCTTGTAGTTATCATTGTTATTGTTGATGTTAATGTGACTGTCAGTGTTGGTGTTTTTGCTGATACTGCTGTCGCTCAACCACGAATGGCTTACCGTTTGTTTGTCCAGTTTTCCCAAAAAGTCGTCCATGTCCATCGAACTCGTGCTGCCCGGTGACCGCTTGGTATCACTGGAATATCACACACACACACACACACACACACACACACACACACCACACACACACACACACACACACACACACACACACACACATACGCGCGAACGCACACTCACACACACACGCACACACACACACACACACACTCTCACGCACACACACATACAAGAAAACCACATACAGAATATCTATAGCATCTTAAAAACAAAACAAAACGAAACAAAAAAAACCCAAACAAACAAATAATCAAGCAAACAACAACCAGCCGAACTGAATAACAGAGACCTAGTTTTATATAAACACAAGGTTTTTCATCTATGAGATATTGAAAGAAACCAAACGTTAACAATTGTCGCCTACATGTAACAACGACATCTGATCGTAGGTAAAGAATTTATTTGTTTGTTTTGCTAGTTGTTTGCGAATTTGCTGTTGTTCTTGTGACGAGAATAGTTGTCATGATTCAACTTAAATCGGCAAGTCTGTGAAACAATGATGGCAAAGAAAAAATAAAAACAGCAACAACAAAGGCTGAGTATAAACAATGACTATTTAGAATAAGTAGGAACGTCTGCATACAGCCTCATGAAACAGCTCTCAGTTGCAGGGGGGGAAAAACCCCAGAGCCCTGAAAGCAATGGCAGAAGCGCGGCAGAGAGGTGTTCAAACTGGATCTGGTCAAGGAGGAACAAAAGTGAACTTCATAAGGCTTAACTTTTCCTACAAATATCAGGTGCCACAGTGGCTCAGTGGTTAGAGTGCGAGACATTAAGTGGACAATCCCTAAAATGAGCATGTCCAGAGGGTCATGGGTTCGAATTCCAGCCATGACTCGTCCCAAGATGGAAACAAAAAAGGGGCAGCAGAGGGACATCCGGAGTCATGAACCGGGTGTGGCCCAAACCCCCCTAGATTGTCAGGAGATAAGTGACGAAACACTTGACTGAAGGGGGCTTCTCTTCTGAGGACTTTTTGCTGCCACGCTCTCCACGATTTCTTTCTACTAATGGGATGTTGGATACGTTTATTCTTAGTGGTGCAGCTGTTCTCATGATTGTCTGAATTGGCGTCATTGTTTCTGTTGTTATTGTTATTGTTGCTGTTGTTATTGTTGTGGCTACTGTTGTTATTGTTGTGCTTGCTCTTGTTATTGTTGTTGTTGCCATTGTTATTGTTATTGTTGCTGTTGCTATGGCTACTGATGCTCTTCTTATTGTTACCGTTGCTGTTGATAGTGCTATTTTTTACTGTTGTTATTGTTTTTGATGATCAGTTGTTGTTGTTGCTCTCGTTATTGCTATCATGGCTGTTGTTAGTGTTATTGTTGCTGTGGGCATTATTATTGTTGCTGTCGTTATTGTTGTTTTTGCTCTTGTTATTGCTATTGTTGTTGTTGTTATTGTTATTGCTGCTTTTTATTGTTATTGTTGCTGTTGTTATTCATGTTATTGTTATTGTTGCTGTTGCTCTTTCTTTTTTATATTATCATAGCTATTGCTATGGTTATTGTTGCTGTTGTTATTGTTGCTGTTGGTTTTTGGTTGCAGTTGTTATAGCTCTTGTTTGTGCTTATCGTTGTTATTGTTGATGTTAATGTGACTGTCAGTGTTGGTGTTTTTTTTGCTGATACTGCTGTCGCTCAACCACGAGTGGCTTACCGTTTGTTTGTCCAGTTTTCCAAAAAGTCGTCCATGTCCATCGAACTCGTGCTGCCGGTGACCGCTTGGCATCACTGGAATATCACACACACACACACACACACGCGCGCGCGCGCGCGCACGCACGCACGCACGCACGCACGCACGCACGCACGCACGAATGCACGCACGCACGCACACACACACACACACACACACACACACACACACACACACACACACACACACACACACACACACACACACACACACACATACATACGAGAAAACCACATACAGAATGTCTATAGCATCGTTAAAAGAAGCCCACAAACAAACAATCAAATAAAGAAAAAACCAACCTAACTGAATGCCAGAGACCTAGTTTCATAAAAACACAACGTTTTTCATCTATGAGATAATGAAAGAAACTAAACGTTAACAATTGTCGCCAACATGAAACAACGACATCTAATCATAGGTAAAGAATTTGTTTGTTTGTTTTAGCTTTTATTTTGCAAATTGTTTGCGATTTTGCTGTTGTTCTCGTGACGATAATAGTTGTCATTGTTCAACTTAAACCAGCGAGTCAATGAAACAATGATGGCAAAGGAAAAATGAAAACAGCAACAACAAAGGCTGAGTGTAAACAATGACTATTTAGAATAAGTATGGGATTGTTGGATACGTTTCTTCTTAGTTGTGCAGCTATTCTCATGATTGTCTGAATTGGCGGCATTGTTTCTGTTGTTATTGTTATTGTTGCTGTTGTTATTGTTATTGTTGCTGTTGTTATTGTTGTGTTTACCGTCGTTATTGTTGTGGTTACTGTTGTTATTGTTATTGTTATTGTTGCTGTTGCTATGGTCACTGATTCTGTTCTTATTGTCACTGTTCCTGTTGATAGTGCTATTTTTTTTTTTACTGTTGTTATTGTTTTTTGATGATATTGTTGTTGTTGTTTTGCACTTGTTATTACTATCATGGCTGTTGTTAGTGTTATTGTAGCTATGGACATTATTATTGTTGCTGTCGTTATTGTTGTTGTTTTGCTCTTGTTATTGCTATTGTTGTTGTTATTGTTGTTGTCATTGCTGCTTTTGTTATCTTTTTAATGTTGCTGTTTTATTGTTATTGCTGCTATTGTTATTGTTGTTGTATTTTAAAAAAATATCATTACTATTGTTATTGTTGTTGTTGGTATTGTTCTGGTCGCTGTCATTATTGTTGTTGCTGTTGCTTTTGTTATTGTTGCTGTCGTTATTGTTCTAGCTGCTGTCGTTATTTGGCTACTGTCGTTATAGCTATTGTCGTGGTCATCATTGTTAATGCTGATGTTACTGTGATTGTCAGTGTAGGCGTTTTTGCTGATACTGCTGTCGTTCAAGCACGAGTGGGCTTACCGTTTGTTTGTCCAGTTTTCAAAAAACTCGTCCATGTCCATCGAACTCGTGCTGCCCGGTGACCGCTTGGTGTCACTGGAATATCACACACACACACACAGACACAGACACAGACACACACACACAGACACACACACACACACACACACACACACACACACACACACACACACACACACACACACACACACACACACACACACACACACGCATTCACGCACGCACGCACGCACACATGCAGGTACACAAACACGCACGCACACACACAAACACACACACACACACACACACACACACACACACACACACACACACACACACACACACACACACACACACACACACAATAATGTCATAAAACCACATATCGAATATCTACAGCATCCTGAAAACGGAACAAAACAATAAAACAAACAAACAATCAAACAAAAAACAACCTAACTGAATGCCAGAGACCTATTTAAAAAAACCCACTGTTTTTTTTTTTTTTTTTTTATCTATGAGATATTGAAAAAAAACTAAACGTTCAAAAATTGTCGTCTACATGAAACAACCAAGAACGACGTCTAATCAGAGGTGAAAAAGATTCCTGTTTTTGTTTGTTTGCTCGTTTGTTTTGTTTTTATTATGCTAGTTGTGGGCGATTTTGTTGTTGTTCTTGTGACGATAATGGTTGTCACTGTTCAACTTAAACCGGCACATCAGTGAAATAATGATGACAAAAGAAAAATAAAAACAACAACAAAGGCTGGGTGTAAAAAATGAATAATATTTAGAGTAAGTATGGGATATTGGATACATTTATTTTTAGTGGTGAAGCTATTGTCTGAATTGGCATCTTTGTTTCTGTTGTTATTGCTATTGTTGCTGTTGTTATTGTTTTGGTTACTGTTGCTATTGTTGTGGTTATTGTTATTGTTTTTGCTGTTGATATGGTTACTGATGCTGTTCTTAATGTTACTGTTACTGTTGATAGTGTTGTATATATATATATATATATATATATATATATATATATATATATATATTTTTTTTTTTTTTACTGTTGTTATAGTTTTTGATGA
>JADBJO010012042.1:17500-20000 GCA_016801955.1 Conus betulinus
GGAAGAAGAAGAAGAAGCGAAGAATGCGAAGAAGAAGAATGCGAAGAAGAGAAGAATGCGAAAGAAGAAGAAGAATGCGAAGAAGAAGAAGAAGAAGAAGAAGAAGAAGAAGAAGAATGCGAAAAGGAATGCGAAGAAGAATGCGAAGAGAAGAAGAAGACGAAGATGAAGAAGAAGAAGAGGGGGGAGGAGGAGGAGGAGGAGGGAGAGGAGGAGGAGGAGGAGGACGAAGAAGAGGAAGAAGTAGAAGAAGAGGAGGAGGAGGAGGAGGAGAAGGAGGAGCAAAAATAAGGAGAAGAAGACGTTGAAAAGAAGAAAAGAATAATTCAAAACGAAGACATGATATTCGATGGAGTGGCCATATATACAGGGAACCTTGTGGCATCTTCATCCAGCAGACAACAGCAGCGCTCAGGCCATCTGACACTGCAAGCCCACGGGGTTTGAATCAGGACGACATGAATTCGTGTCTGGCTGTCAAGGAAGGTTCAAGTGTGACGTCACCAGCCGCTACCACCAATGGACCGGGAAAGAAGAAGGTCGGAACGCAAGACCCACCTTCGGTATCCTTGGACATGATCTCCGTTACGTCCAACAGAGAGCCCCATACAGTATTGGCTACCTTGACCATCAATTTCCATCTTGCAGTGCGAGAGCTGCTGTACTCAGGATACAGAAAAGACTGAAGATAAGTCAGCGACAGTTATTCCCCCTTTATCCCCCAAAATGGCGGAACGTAAGAATCGGACTATGTCACCACACTGCTGTCTAGACGTCAGCTTCTGATTTTCCAACGTTGCAGAAAACTAATCAGACTGACGATGCAGACAATGTGGTGGGGATCAGGATGGGGATGAAGAGGAACGGAACAGGTGTGGGAAGGAATAGGAGGAGATAAGTGTGTGTGTGTGTGTGTGTGTGTGTGTGTGTGTGTGTGTGTGTGTGTGTGTGTGTGTGTGTGTGTGTAGGGGTGGTGGTGGTGGAGGGGGAGGTGGTAAGCATCGAAGAAGGCTGGTTCCAACATGACTTCCGAGGCGTCGTCTTACAGTCTCTGAGGATCATGACGAAGCAATCCCATCACCGACCACATTTGTCTTCTTCGTCATTTCACTTCTAGAACTCCGAGGTTAATCACGAAAATCTTCGTATATATATGTGACCATTTTCCATTCCAGCACTAATGTAGCAACTTTCCATCTTTACAGATGATCTGTAAGCACTAAACACTATGCGTGACTCATTATTTTGTTCTTCTTTCTTTCATTATTAGTATCATTTTATTATCCATCCCACATGCACACCATGGCCTTCTCCTTTTACGAAGAACAACTAGAATCAAAGTGTGTACAAGTTTTTTTTTTCTGTAATGAACGAGTCGGTGGAAAGAATTCGAGTCTCATCTTAAGGAGTCAAAAAGGAATAGAGACTGTACAGATGCCGACTTCAAAGAAAAAAAAATCTCCTTTGACCCGAGTGTGTCAAGCGGGTATTGAACCCAAGGTTTTTTGAATCCGCAGGTCAACGCCTTGTCCATTAAGCCAGTCTGCACCAATCAATAAATTATCAAAAGGAAAGGGCTATAGTTTCTGAACTCACACACGGCAACATCAACAGTGTATGTTTACTTCTACTATTAGTTTTAGTGGAACAGACTTGCATCTCACCCTTCTGTCATTGCGTTTTCAGCCGCCGACCGCAGGACGATTGCTTGTTTGCAGGCACAGTCCCTGTATACGTTTATATCATACCCTATGCAATGTTAGGTAACTCTCTGGCAGCAACAATTACATGGATCAGATTAGCGGCGACGGAAAACATGTGCAGGCAAACGATGCCTCTGTCATTAGAACAACGACTGCCAAAACACATCATAATCTCTGAAATCAGGAAGGGGAGTGGCGAAGATGATGAAGAAGAGGAGGTTGGGGTATGAACATTAAACTGTTCAGTGACACCATGGGGAACCTTTTGTTACGTCTGTCTGGAGTCGTGGGTGAGACTCCTTAGCATGCTGCGCTTCAGCTCTGGCAGTCCAGCCACTGTACCGAACAGAGAGACACACCAGCTTAACTTCTGTGGCGTTCCCACCACGATGAGGGAAAATTTCACAATCTAAAGGCCTGTAGCCAACGGAAGACAGAAGAAATGAAATGCGAAGAACAAGCTGGAACAGAACATGAAGCCAAAAAAAAAAAAAAAAAAAAAAAAAAAAAAGAACTTAACATAATTACCATAGAAGGAAAGCACACCCACGCTTGTGGTTTCAAACAGGATGTAAGGGCAGTCGAAAATAAACCAGCTGAGTGTTCACTGTTCGGAAACGATACATTGTCAGTCCATCAATGCTGAGCACGTGTATGAGGTCTGTAAATTACCCTTTTCTTGGAACTCTTAAGGGACGCAGTCCCCCTAATGATATACCGAACAAATCTGACGTGCATAACATTCAGGTCATAATCCACACAAAGAAACACGAACTCTATAAGAAGGGGAAAGGTAA
>JADBJO010012042.1:22500-30000 GCA_016801955.1 Conus betulinus
CACGCACGCACACACACACACTGTGTGTTGACGTGACACAAAAGCTGAATCACTCTGAACTGGATTGTGTATCTGTCCCCAGCTTGACGCCATACACACTGTTGGCCCTCAGCATGTCAGAAGTCATACCTACTGTCATCCGAAGATGACACGCATCTCCTCTGGCTCTAGGACCAGCAATGGTGCGCACTGAAGACGTGTGTCTAATAATGGTGTTCTGTTAAAATTAGGCAAAAAAGAAAAAAAAAAAAAAAAAGAAAGAAAAATGTCTGGCGAAGTGTTGTCCTGCAGTATCAGCACAAACTGCACTATGTGTGTCAATCTCTTGCTCTCTGGGTGGCTGGAAGGAATCCGTTCCGAAGATGAACCTGCCTGATACAGACGTCTTCACGAGGAGGAGAGGTAACTCGTAGTCTCTCTTGGTTGGTCAGCGGAGTGGCAAGCTCGTTGATAACATTACAAGACTTGCATCATTATAATGGCAGTGTGCTGACCTGACGGCGAGATTCCCTGGCAATTTCTTTATAGTGTATGTCGCTGGCCAATATTCCAAGAGTGCGTTCGCTTTCCCATGTGTTTAATTTTGACATGATGTACAGAAGTCCTGTACGAGATGTGACGATTGTTTGTTACTGTTTTTGTATAGCCATGGCTCAGTTGAGGTGAGTTGTTACTCCTAATGAATTAGTCATTCCCAGTCCCACAGTAAAACCCTGCACAACTGAGAGATTTACAAAACAAAATACAATGGTGCGTGAATTAAAACGAATTAGTAAAGTAATGGGCATGTGACTGTTTCAGCATGAGAAAAAAAAAGTTATCTTCCTTGTTTATGTGTTACTATTTATATCTCTCTGCCCGGCTGGAGATTTCTTTTACGAAGAAAGCTTCTATTTGCAATTACCATAACACAACATAAACATTTGTTTGAACATAAACAATGTCAGTACATACGTGAATTCATACGAAAAAATTAGAAAGAGAGGGGGCTAGTTACCGCTAAGGACATAGATAAACATATCGTGGGACAATACACAATGAATTTCGACTTTTTTGGGGTCTTCTTCAGGCGAAAACAAATAACACTTAGGACAGTGAAAACACTTAACTGCTCATGGTCGCCACGCGTTCAAAATGGCCGCCGGACGGAAGCAGGGCCACTTAGGAGGGGATCATGGGAGAGGAAATAGTGGGGGTGGGGGGGGGGGTGGGGGGGGGGGAGGGGAAGGGGGAAGGCGGGGGTTTGGGGGGGGGGGGGGGGGGGGGGGGGGAGGAAACAATGGGGTTTATAGCTTGCTTTGTATAATAGTTTGATATATTAGTGACGGTAGTGAATAAAGATGGATTGATAATAGTGCTTAGTGGCGAAAAAAAATGAAATAAAAGTAAAAATACATAAAAACAAAACAAAATTAAACAAAAAAGAACACCCCCACCCCCCATCAATCAGTAAACAAAAATAAACGACTTTAATGGGTGGTGATGGTGATGGTAGTACTTATGTGTGGGTAGTTATATGTAGAGGTGTGGGGAATGCTAATAAAGTTTGGTGTAAGTTTTAAAGAAACAAAGTGAAATAAAATAAATAAAAGATATATAAGAGAAAATAATAATGATAACAACAACAATAAATAATAATAATAATGATAATAATACTGAATGAATAAATTAAAAAAAATAAATGAAATAAAATAAAATAAAATAAAATGAAACAAAATAGAATAAATAAGATGAATGGAGGGTGGCTGCAACTTCTGTATGAAGTGGGTAGTGGGCGGTATGGTGGCGGTGTGTATGATGTGTATATGTATGTGTGTGTGTTGGTGGAAGATATAGCCGACTGGTGTCGAAGTGGTGAGTATGCATATTTGTGTCACTGTTGGATGTCGATGCCTTGGGGCTGTAGCGTACCAAGTTTGGCAATGAGATGGGACTCTCGTGTAGTTCGTTTCGAAGTTGTCACTCTGTGATTGCAAAAGTGCCAAGAGACTTTCACATGGTTGATGTTGTGTTGGGAGTGGTTAAGATGTAGGGCAATGGGCTTGGGTCGGTGGTGACGGATGTCAACCAGGTGTTCAGAGATGCGTGTAACTAAAGTTATTATAACAATTTCTGTTTCAATCTTTCTGCACAGAAATGCGCTGTTAGGTCCCTACCCATATGCATGCAAAAAAAAAGGACAAAAGGTAACGGACAGTTTCTTGCACCAGCAGCTATGGTCCACTACAATATTGGTCAAGTTTTGCGATTGACAAGACAGACATTATTGTATGTTACAAACATAAAGAAAAACTCATCTGATTATTTGCTATTTCCAAAGAGGATTTGTTGGTCATTTTCTCTTCTGTTTCGTATTATGCATTACGTAAGTATAAAACTGACCATTGACCATCTCTCTCTCTCTCTCTCTCTCTCTCTCTCTCTCTCTCTCTCTCTCTCTCTCTCTCTGTGTGTGTGTGTGTGTGTGTGTGTGTGTGTGTGTGTGTGTGTGTGTGTGTGTGTGTGTGTGTGTGTGTGTGTGCGCGCGCGCGCGCGCGCGCGTGTGCGGGTGCTTTTTTTTGGCCTGATTTCATTCATACAACAATCTGCTTTAATAACTAAGAAAAAGAAAAAGAAATTTCAAAATTAAAAACAAATGATTACACTGCGAGCGCATTTTGCTCCCATTTCCAGTGTGTTCGCGTCTTTAATTTTCAAAATCAGTTTTGTGTTTGCTTACTCGTGGTAGGGGAGGCATTTCCTCTGACACTCCCCTCACTCCCCTGCGTTGCTTCGAGACAGTACGGAGGCAGGAGTGAGACACAGCACAGTCGCCAAGCAGACCAGGAAAGGCGTCATTGTCGTTGGGAAGTTCTTCTATCTGCAACTCAATCAATCAAGTCATATTTTGATTCACAGCCTCATTTGAATGAGATTTTTTTTTTTTGGACAGCCCACCCTATCATTTATGTCTTTAGTGTGTGTGACATAAAGTGAAGATCGACTCGAAAGCACTCCTTTTAACGGCAATTGTATGACATAAAGCATCTTATTGATGCATTAGGTGAATGCACAGGTCAGGCATCTTCAAAGCGTCGTGTTCATGAGTTCCTCTTCCAAAATGTGTCGTTTCTTTTGTTCACTCACTTCACAATATATCCACCCTAGGTGAAATCATGGCTTTGTAGACGTGGCGTAGAGTATCAGGATTAGCCCACGTGCAGTGAATGCTCTTTCCATGAAGGTCACTGGAAAGTGCTCCTTGTATGGCAGCAGCTGTGTGACACAATCCAATAAGCGAGCACACGCATAACATTGGGCACACATGTGCAATCCCATCACAATGTTTTTTGAAGAGAGGACCAGTTTGGCCGTTGGTATACATGACGTGTATACACATAGCATGCACCCACCGTGAAAACTCGAAGGAATGAGTGAAAAATTGTGCGACTGATATTCTATAGACTGCTGGCAAGTGCTCCTTAAACTTTCTAGAGTGTGATTTAAAAGGTGATGCTATCATATGCTCCTTTCATTTTTAAATGTGAAGCATAAAAGCTCAAGGCTGTTGATAGGTGCTCTTTATATTTGTTGCTGTGTAATATAAAAAAAAATGATACTTGCAATGATGTGTTCCTTTTATTTTTAACTATAAGGCATAAAAGGTCAGAGCACTCCCTTTCCCGCAATCAAGTGATATTAAAGACCAAAGCTACTGGAAATAGCTTCCTGTATCTGCGATTGTCTGATTAAATGTCAAGATAACTGAAAACCACTACATTACATTTCAACAAAGACAATTAAAAAAAAAAGTGTCAGAAATATTCCTTGACCTGTACCATAATGGCCACACTAAAAAATCGTTCATTTTGTCTGTAAACGCGCGACATAAAGATAATTTAAGACTTTTCCCCTACAACTGAATGAAAAGAAAGTCAAGTGTGAAAAAAAAAAGAAAAAAAATAATCCGTTCCCCTGACCCACTTCAACTTGATAAAGTCAGGGCTCGCTGAAGATATGTCTTCTTCTATTGATAATAATGGTGTGACACGCAAAGGGATAAGAGACCGTTAGAAAACGCTCCTTCTACATATGAACAGGAGGACAAAAAATGAAGATGCCCTAGACACGATGTTCCCTCACATCACATCAAGTAACATGGCAAAAAAAAAAAAGTAACGGCCTGTAGAATGTGCCTTTTTAAACTCAGCTAATAACTTAAAAACAACATCGCCCAAAGAAGCTGTTTTATCAGCAAGTGAGTTATACATACATACATACATACATACATATGTACGTACGTACGTACGTACATACATACATACATACATACGTACATACATACATACATACATACATACATACATACATGCATACATACATACATATATATACATACATACATACATACATACATACATACATACATACACATACATACATACATGCTGACTGACTGACTGACTGACTAAAACCAATTTCTTGTCAGATCAACTCATGGTTGTACTGACAAACATACATGCATACAGAAAACAACGGTACATTTGGCGGTAACTGAGAATTGCGAAAAAAAAATCTAAACAACAGTATTTTTTGTCTGCACCTGTTGTACGGTCTTTTTGGCGGCAACTGAGAATTTGCGAAAAAAAACACACCAAAAACAAACGCTATTTTTTGTCTGCAATTGTTGTGGGACAAAATCCTCGCAAAGTTTTGTGTGCAGCGTCAGGATGTGGGCAATAAGAGAAGACAGCGAATATGTAAAAAGACACCATTTCTATGGTACTAAAAACGATGAGAGGAATCAAACTGCATGGCACTGTTCAAACCCTTTCGTACTACTTATTTCTGTTTTCTGCATTCATTTCTTACTTGTTTGTTTTTGTTTTCTTTTCGTTGTTGATGTTTCAAATTTGCTTCTTTTTGTTGTTTCAAATTTGCTGCTCATTTTGGCTCTCTCATACGCACCCAGGCTCATTCTATAGCGGTCCATGTACCAGAAATTTGCAGGAAGCCAATCATATCTAGTCGCCGTAGAGGTACGCACCATAGGAGACCTTATTTTCATTATGTTTCTCTGGTGATTACGTCGTGCCTGTTCTGATTCAATAGATGCAGGCCAACACTTGCTATGAAGTCTTGGCAGGAGACAGTAATGGATTTGACAAGCTGATCCTCATCCTCTACCGTCACTACTCCATTCTGCTCTGTCCCTATTACTGTTCCATAGAACGCAGATTTCCACGCCAACTGTCCATCGGCATTTCTCTTGTATCTGGCCACGCTAAAGACAGCTACAGCAGCATATGATGGAAAATCCAAACTGAAGTAATCGTGACAGCAAGACAAAAGGGGCCATAGAGATTGAGACAATGGTGTTTTGATTTCATCAAGCCTATGGAGGTGTCTCTTCAGCGGGCACGTAAGACCTTATGGCGAAAGCTTGGCCGTGTCTGGAGTTGCGCTGTCTTCAACTGTCAGTGGAACAGCTTCGAGTGGGGCTGTGGGATGCACGCGACAGTTGCTTGGCGGTGGGTTTTTTTCGCCGGTGGGCTCTGCAGTCATGAAACAAGGGCTGGTACATCCAATGGGAACGCCCCCATGGAGGTTCTGTAGCGTCACATCCAGTGGCCATTACAGAATGGCATCTGCCTGGGAGCAATTATGTCCCTTGACGTATTAATGGAATGCCCTGTGCGTGCATGCACACTATTTGAACACAGCGCAGGCTTCCAAGGTGGTGCAGGATTGCTTCCAGCCGGTTTGTTCGGCTGTTGAGGATAGTATTTCCCTGGATCCCACCTACACCTTCGGGTGTATATTTTTCTTCTTTCTAGGGACTTTGTTTTGGTGTGAGACTAAATCAGAGTGCTTGTACTATATGTTTCCTTTCACTCACTTTTTTCTATACATCTATCTACTTATTTGTTTTTCTGTCTGTCTGTCTATCTAATTAACTATCTATATATCTGTCTATCTTTTTATCTGTCTACATGATCTGATGTGATCTAATCGTATCTCTAACCGATGTATCTCTCTCTCTATCTATCTATCTATCTATCTATCTATCTATCTATCTATCTATCTATCTATCTATCTATCTATCTATCTATCTATCTATCCGGCTGCCTGTAAGTCTGTCTATATATATCTATCTATGTATCTATATATGTACCTACCTACCCCACTACCTACCTAGCTATCTACCTATTTATCTATCTATCCATGTCTCTGTCTGTCTGTCTTTTTATTTAGTCTGTGTATCTACCTATCTGTGTATCTATCTATATATTTACCCATCTCTCTGTGTTTCTGTATCTGTCAGTCTGTCTATCTCTCTTTTTCTATCTATCTATCAATCTATGTATCTGTCTGTCTGTCTGTCTATCTATCTATATATCTATCTATCTATCCATTAATCCATCCATCCATCCATCTATCTATCTATCTATCTATCTATCTATCTATCTATCTATCTATCTATCTATCTATCTATCTATCTATCGATCTATCGATCGATCGATCGATCGATCGATCGATCGATCGATCAATCGATCCGTCCGTCCCCGCCCGTCCGCCTGTCTGTCCGACTGTCTATCAATCTACTTGTCTGTCTGTCTGTCTATCTATCTCTCAGGATATTTCAGCTACACTCTAAACCTCGGCTGTGTAGCTCCGTACCTCATGTAAGTCCATTTGAGTCCACAACATCGCTCAGCTCTAGTCCGGCAAAAAAGCTCCAAACTGGGGTTCAAATTCACGAACTCCCAATCATTAACTCATTACACTAATCGCTTAACCACTGGCTACTGTTTATCATCTGTCATTGTCTGTTGTTTGCTTCTGGTGGTTGATCGGGGAGATCCTCAGTGATGTTGGGACATGGGCACAGTATTGTACTCCAGTGGATTCCATGTCACTGTGGGATCACTGGGAAGGAGAAGGCTGACGCTCTGTCCAAGGCAGACAGCAATATGGAGCAGTTCAGCCACCCGGTGACCTACAGAGGGGTCAAAACTATCATCTACAACCTATGCCAAAACCGGAGGAAGAGAAGGCTGGGTGCAGACAGTGGTGCTGATCCAATCCATCGGTTCCAGAGATACCAGCAGACAGTCATCTTCAGACTGAGAACTGGCCACTGCCGACTGCTGAGCCACCTCACGCGAATTAAGATTGCCCACACAGACGAATGTCCGTGTGGTACTGGGTCTCAGACCCCAGAACACATCCTCTAACACTGTCCAGCCCATGATGTCTTAGGGCGTTTAAACCTGGCCAGAGGGTGCAGAACTGCAGATGCGGCTTTGGGGGCAACCGACAAGACCTTGACAAGACCGTGGATTTCATCATGGCGACAGGATTGTAGATCTGACGAAAATAAATCGACCGCAGAAGAAGAAGATGGACAGATCAGTTTAGAGTCAGACATCTGTGACGTGGGGTTGTTATTTCCAAGACCGTTGATTCTGCAGGAGGGAGCGTCTTCACTTTCCTTGGTGTCCTCTGACGCCCGCTGGT
>JADBJO010012042.1:45000-47500 GCA_016801955.1 Conus betulinus
CACGGGTGAAGACATAAGCTCCCTGGCTGAAGTAAATAAACTCGGCGCCGGCCTGCATGTTGACGAGCTCTGTGCTGAGATGAACCGCTCAGGTCTCCCAGAGAGAAATAAATCCGTTGTGGCGATGAAATTACATAACACACAAACTCTTTACACCAGACAACAAGCCCCCCGTGGCGCAGGGGTTAGCGTCATAGACAGCGGGCTGGGACGTCCTGGGTTCGAACCCCATTTCAAGCATCTGTGTGTGTGTGTGTGTGTGTGTGTGTGTGTGTGTGTGTGTGTGTGTGTGTGTGTGTGTGTGTGTGTGTGTTCTTTTCGACCCAACCAACTCTTATCAGATGACTGTACTTTATGCTCGATTAGGAAGACTGGGACAACACAATCAAGTTTCATCCACTTACAGATGCATCTTTGAGAGTGTTGCTCGAATTTCTTGACCCAACACTGCAGGTGTGTATATACCTCTCGGGCCTGGTTGAAAGCAAGATAGATTATGTTAAAGAAGCGTAAAGTACAGCCCTGTCAGGTAGTCTCTCTGATCAGAACGGAACTCCATACCATCATTTAGATCTCCTCGCTATTAAATTAAAAAAAACCGTTTTAAAACTCTGTGGCTGTTCATGTTCTGCTCTCGCATGAAAGCTTCGATTTCTCTTCACGTATGCGTCCGTAATGACTTTGTGTGTATGTCATTAGAATCGCCAAGTTGATGGGGACTGTGGATGGACGGAAGTTACGGCGTACTCAGGCGGGAGATGCTCACTTATGCTTGCTCCGCGACCGACAGTTATCTTAGGCAGGGGGCTAAGTTGGTAATGCCCGGCGCAAAGGGGTCCAGAGCAGGCACCACAGAACAACATTGAAGTGATCTGGCAGCAGTGCAGTGTCTCCTCTGGTGGGTTGCCTCAAGAGGACATGATACTTATTACACTCCCGTTGCATTTGGTGTGGCTGTGTTTGGGGAGCCAAAGTGAGCGGCATGAAAGCAAAGCCGCTTGAGGGACAGAGGAAGATGACGTAGACATACTCTCCTTTTCCCCCTTCACTACCACAACAACAACAACAACAACAACAACAACAACAACACAACAACAACAACAACAACAACAACACCACCAACCCCCCCCCCCCCCCCCTCCGCCACGCACACACACACTCAAAAACTCTATGCACAGAGAACCTCTGCTGACCCCCCACGTCATTTTCTTTACAGCATGACTGAACACACGTAGGTCATATCAGGGCCGACACCTCTCCTCTCAATCAGGGCGACACCACCTCTCCTCTCAATCAGGGCCATCTCTACTCTCAATCAGGGCCGACACTTCTACTCTCAATGGTCAGCCAGAAACCTCAAAGGACCGAGTCAACATGGCTGCCTAGCGCAGGATTGTTTCTGATGCCAGATTATCACACATGGGAGTGCCGATACCGTCAACTACGAGAGCTCAAAGTTTATTTACAATTCCACATTTCTGAAAGCCAAAATCATCTCTTTTCATGCGTCATAATGATCTGTTTTTATACGTCACAATGATCTGTTTTCATGCGTCACAATAATCTGTTTTCATGAGTCATAATTATCTGTATCATTCAGTATTTCAATTTATGTTTATGCACGAGTCAAATGTCTGATTTCATGTGTCATATTTCTCTATTTTCTTAAGTCATAGTTTCCTGTTTCGACAACCACGGTGATCTGATTTCGTAAGCTACCCTATCTGATTTCGAAGGTTATGATCTCCTGTTTTCGCTAGCAACGATTACGCTTTTCGTGAGTCATGCTTTATTTTCATAACTATAATCACCTGTTTTCATAAATCATCATTGCATTTTCATGACCATAATTATATTTTTTTTTCGTGAGTCATTTTGTACTTTCTTAACTGTAATTATCTCTTTTCATGAGCCATGTTTATCTGTTTTGATGAATCGTAAGTGTTTATTATAATAAGTATTCATTATCCCTTTTCATAAATCATAGTCATTGGTTTTCAGGAGTTACATTTTCTGTTTTCGTGACTAACAGCCATCTGTGTTTACGAGCTGTATTTTGTCTGTGTTCATTTGTTGTAACTGTTTCCATCGTTTATGATTTTTTGTTTTGATGAGTCCTAGTTATCTGTTTTCATGAATCAAAATTGTTTGTTTTTATCGATCACAGTTATCTCTTTCTAATGGCTCACAATGGTCTATGTTCATGGGTCGTATTCATGAATAAAAACAATTTGTTTTTATGAGTCATAACTCTCTGTTTTCCTGAGTAATAGTTGTCTGTTGACATAAGGTCTGATTATTTGTTTTCATGAGTCTTAACTGACTGTTTTAAGACTCACAGTTATCTGTTCAAATTGTGTGCTTTTATGAATCATAACTGTCTGTATTCATGAATCATTTGGATCTGACAGAAAAAATGATGAAACTACAATCTCAATTAACAAGAAAAATAAAGGTAAGTATGCGCGGATGACATTTTGTTTTTCATGTAAAAATTAAT
>JADBJO010012042.1:50000-52500 GCA_016801955.1 Conus betulinus
CACGTATGTGCAGGTTTGTGTGATCTTTGTAGGCCTTGATGGAGCGGTTTGATTTACGTTGGCGGATTCCTTAAGAGAGAGAGAGAGAGAGAGAGAGAGAGAGAGGAGAGGAGACGAGAGAGAGAGAGAGAGAGAGAGAGAGAGAGAGAGAGAGAGAGACAGAGACAGAGAGACAGAGAGTGTGTGTGTGTGTGCGCTAGTGCGCGCGCGAGCGCGCGCTTACGCGCGCGCGCACACACACACACACATAAACATAACTCGATATGATATACACACACGCGTCATTTAATCACACACACACACACACACACACACACACACACACACAGAGTCACCCACCCTTACCCCCCCCCCCCCCCCCCCCCTCTGACACGCAAACACATTTACGTACAGACATACACACACATAGGGACATTTACACATAAATACCTCCCTCTCTCCCCGTTTGTCAGTCTGTCTGTCTCACACACAGACAAAAGACAGACAGACAGACAGAGAGAGAGACAGACAGACACAGACACTCTCTCTCTCTCTCTCTCTCTCTCTCTCTCTCTCTGTCATCTCTCTCATTCTCTAGCACACACAAATACACTCACGCATACATATGTGTACACACATCACTCAATTACACACACACACACACACACACACACACACACACACACACACACACACACACACACACACACACACACACACACGCATCGCTAAAACAAAACCTAAAACACACACACACACACACACACACACACACACACACACACACACACACACAGACACACACACACACACACACACACACACACACACACACCACACACACGAGCACTCAGGCGAGAGAGAGAGAGAGAGAGAGAGAGAGAGAGAGAGAGAGAGAGAACGCATGCGCAAGGTATTTGTCTTATATCATGTTACATGTAGCCTATGGAAAGAACATGAATGATTTGTAGGTCGTAATGGCTTGTGAAAAGTAACACACGCACATCTCTATCTATCTATTTATCTATCTATCTAGATATCTATCTATCTACATATATATATATCTATATATATATATATATATATATATATATATATTAGTTTGTTCCAAAACAGAACGAAAGGCTAGCAGTACGTGACGTCACAGTGGTCTGAAAGACGTTTCATTGTTGATGACGAGCTGTTCTGTAGGACGCTTTGTAGTTGATGACGTCATGGAAGCTCCCACTAGTTGCCGGTGTTCGAAGAAGGCCAGGGTCGCGGGGGGAAAGGGGGGGGGGGGGGGGGGGGGGGGGGGGGGGGGGGTCGGAAGTGGGGAGGAGGGGGTTTTATTTGCGAAGCGCATGCAAGGGTCTCTCCTACACCTTGAGCTGGAATGCAGCAAATTCAATGGGAGGCCACCAAGTATGAGAACTCATTGGATTCAAAAGCATGAAATACTTATTTCCTTTGTGACAACAGTAAACCTTTCTTCACGAAAAATACATTAGTTATGAGACATGAAAATACATAATTATGACTCGTTAAAATCGGTAACTGGACCATATGCATACACACTGGCATTATTGTTCTTATTGCACGTACTGTCGGTTTTCAAGAGTCTGCTTTATAAAAGCACAGACAGGCAGAAGCCAAAGATGAGTGCAATGATTAAGTATTTTCACTTTTCGTGGGTTATAGGGGTATCAGGTAGTCTGTTTCTTTCAAGTTAATACACGATTACGTATTTGATGATAATTTTAATATGTTTAGAAGCGTAAAGACCAGTTATGCGGTTTTCACTTGAAAATTAGTGTGTTCATGTCATAATTATAACTTCCTCACGGGAGACAGTTATGTTCATGCGAAAACACTACTTATCATTATTTTATTAACTACGTCAATTATGACCTTTTGGAGATATTCAGCTGTCATAGATAAGCCCTACACCTCCACAGATTACACAGATTAGGAAATAATCCATCTTAACACGAAAGCAGCTTTCCTGCTATGATTATCTTTCTCTCACGATGATTATTACTATGCTCAAGTGACAACACTTATCGCGCTTTTCTTTACGACATCCATTGTGACCTTTTGGAAATGTTCAGCTGTCATAAATGAGACCTACACTTCCGCATTATATAGGTCAGTGAGAAGGTTTTTCACCCCTCTCCCCCAAGCAAAACCGCATCGTTGAAAAACCGCCCCATCTCATTTCCCCCTATACACCGTCTGATGCTAATGCAAGTGCTGATGCAGACAAGCTTCGCCTACACTTCGTCGTGTGAAGACTGAAGTCTCGTCCACTGACAAAAACTCTCACGAACTCTCGCGGATGCAGATTGGCGTGGTGTTGATGCAAATGAGGGCCTGATGAGGTATGACGCGTATTGGACACTCACCACAGGGGCTTACAATTTCTGAGGGACTTGGACCCCGCCCCAGTTATTGTCTGCCACAAGCTTGGAGTTAATTAAGAGTATACGCGTGTGTGGGCGTGGAAGGGGGGGGGTGGGGGGGGGGGTAGGGGGTGGGTTGA
>JADBJO010012043.1:0-22500 GCA_016801955.1 Conus betulinus
GTCCTGTTGGTATGGTTTGTGTTATTTAGTGTTTGATTGCTTTCATATTTGTTTTCGTCAGGATTTGCATTTTCTTTCTATCCTATGCGACTTTTTTTGTGTAAGGGATTTTCTTTTATTTTTTACCTTTGGTATGTTACCAGGTATAGGATGGTATATGCCGAGGTTCATATGTTGTCTGTATACATGACAATATAAACTGTTCGCTTCAAGGAATACTAATCATATTTATAACTGTTTATATCTGGTTTTTGCTTCACGGCATTACTAGCCTATTTATGTACTCCTCTTTCAACACATTGTAAACATGCCGTCGTGGAGATTTTAGATGCTAGTCGGTACTAAGCAAGTACGTGGTTGTTCATACGTTTTCTTTACTTTAAAACCTTTACAATGGACAGTTCTACAATTGCTCCGTAAAATGCCAGGGAATGGGAGATTCACATCAATGTAGGGGCGTTATTTCCACTATTTAAAACAAAAAAGTTCTTATTATGTCTGCAAGACACACACTTGACTTAAAAAAAAAAAAAAAAAAAAAAGGAAAATTAACGAAATGGCCGAATGGGGCTACAACATGTTGTGTTTTTTTGTACTCATTCGATCCAACTATAGGGCGTAGCTATTTATTCTCAAACAATATTTTGAGTTTCGATAAAGAAAACGTACACGTGAGGACAAAGGGACACTTCATATTGGTGTCTTTTCTTCATTTGAAAAAAGAATTCCTCTTGGTGAAACGGTTGGACCCAATAAAGATGATCCAGTGTTTTACAGCACATCAAACAAGATCATAAAGGAGTTATCAACAATAACACCATCATTGCTGTGGGCGACTGAATGTCGCGACTGGAATGTCGTCCTAACATTGACTGTTTTTTAATATGTACAAGATAACAACCCTAGAGCCAGAGAAACACTTGATAACTCTGACTGAAGAAATAGTGACTTGCTGACATATGGAGAAAAGAGAGCCCTGATTGTAAAAGGTATACCTGGTGAAGACCAACACCACTAAAACAAGCCGATAGACTATTTTCTGTTATCATATATCTTTATTTTGGCTTTCGACAATGCTGATATTTTTTCCAGGTTATCGGTCTGATAAAAAAACAAAAATTCCATAATTACTTTGTGTTTGAATTCCGGGAAAAGTGAAAAGTTTAAAAGTTTCTAGAATATTAATGTGCCGTATATAAAAGCTAATCAATATGTCCGATGAAATAAACGAACTAATATGCAGTCGATCTTTCAGCAAAAGAAGACCATCCAATATACGACATTAGTAAAATTCGCAAATTCAAGATTCCAGACAAACTAGTTTTAGGTTTCCGTTTTGATGAAAATTAGAGAAACACTAAATCAAATAGCTTTACTCGATTAGAGAAAAAAGACGAGGAAACAACAGATAAAGAAAACAATCTAATAGAAGATATATGAATCACTAGAAAAGATGGAAAAATAAAACAGAAACAGAAATGAAACTACTTCAACAACAAAATCAGACTAACTAAGATCACACAGATGAGTAGAAGGAAGGAAGAGTACTCTAATGGTCCTAAGCAAGATGGGTTGCAGACGACTGTGAAAAAATTCTAAGTATTTCTGTACCTACCTGTGAGAAAAGGAATATAGTTATTCATTATAGTAAACATATTGCAAAACCATGAACCAGTAAATGATGTAAGTATAACCGAACAAAAAAATGACTTTCTGAATGAAGTTAAAATCTTTTATGAAACTCTTTTATGCAAAGAAACTATGAAGAAAAAGAAACTCAAGACCGTGATATTGAAGATCTTGTAAAAAACAACACCCAAATTATCGGAAAATGAAAAGAAAGAATTACTGGAAGGAGAAATCATCTTAGAGGAAGCAGGCCTAGCCCTAAAAAACATGAAGCACGGAAAAAGTCCCCAGGCACAGATGGATCGGCGTCCGGAATTCTTGAAGGTGTTTTTTTTTTTTTTTTTTTTTTTGAAACAGTTTAGGACCCTTGTGGTAAGATCCCTTGATGAAGCTTACAAAGATGGAGAGAACTTTCAACCGACGCAAAAAGAAGCGGATACTTATATGTTGTCCCTAAAAGGCGAAATGCCAAAGGAATTGTAACAAAGTTGCTGCCCCATCTCTCTTTTAATGTAGTTACAAGAGAGGTTCTAAATACATTTCCAACAGACTAAAAAGACGTTCTTGCCTTTACTCATTAGTGAAGATCAAACGGGCTTTATGACCAATCGATACATTGGAGATAATATTAGACTGATTTACGATTTAATGAACTATTTAAACTTTAAAAATTTCCCTGGTTTGTTGTTATGCATTGAATTTGAAAAGCTTTCGATCCTTAAATTGGAATTCCATGTTTAAGGTACTAAAAGCGTTTGGCTTTGGCGAAAGTATATGCCAGTGGATAAAAACATTTATAGGGATATTAAATCAACACTTATTGTAAATGGACAGACTGCGTCATGGTTTGAGGATAGAACAGGATGTAGGCAAGGAGATCCCATTTCTCCGTATTTGTTTATACTCAGTGTAGAGATTTAAGCTATAATTATAAAGGAAGAAAAATTGATAAAAGGAATAAAAAAAAAATAGGTGAAATGGGCCATAAAATAGTTCAGTTTGCTGATGACACTCATTATTAAATAGTTGGTGAAAGAGTTTCTTTTGAAAGTTCTGTTCAGTTTCTCGACACATTTGGCAGAGCGTCAGGTTTACACACGAACAGTGAGAAAACGCAAGCTGTATGGCTCGGGGGTCAAAAGATGTCAAAGACAACATCTGCCCCCACATTTAAAAATCATATGGAATCCCCGAAATTTAAAATACTTGGAATCTGGTTTACACAGACCTCATAAAGAATGTGAAATGATGAACTATATGATGACAAATTTCTGAAATCAAAATGTTATTCAAAATTTGGACTCAAAGAACTATTACACCTGTGGGAAGAGTCGCAGTTTTTAAAGTCATTAGTCCTGTCGAAATTGATACATCTTTGGATTTCTCTTGCCTGATCCACTGACCCCTTTATTCAAAAACTGCAAAAAATGTGCTTCCACTTGTTTGGAATGGTAAAAAGATAAGATCAGCAGGAACAACGAACGATCAAAACGGTAAAAGAAGGTGGGTGGTCTAAACATACCTGACATTAGAAAATACATTTATACTTTGAAAAATCTCGTGGATAAGAAAAAAAATTAACACGACTAATCATAAAGGAAGAATGTTATAAGGAAAACCCATCCATGTATTGAAAAACCTGAATGTTATGGATCAGCAGTTGCTTGTGTATGTACGAACTCAAATTTATTTTGGACTCATGTTTTCAAGGCTTACAAAGAACTTTACTTATGTGTAGAACTCCAGAATTTGAATGAACTACTGTCGGAACCTGTGTTTTACAATGATAAAATTAAAGTAGGTAACGTCACGATCAAACAAAAGAAGCTGATTGAAAAAGGAAAACCTGCGTAATGCATTTCTTAAAAGAAGACGGAAAATTAATGACATATGAAGAATTCACTACTAACCTTGACTATAACATAAAATTTCGTTACTTACAATGGATGGATTTCCTCCATAAAAAGTTACATAAATAAAACTGGGATGAATTAAACACCACCACTAATAGTAGACTCGATATACCTAAAGCGGTGAACATTATTTTCAAGGCAAGCAGAGGAGTCAAACATACTATGAAATTTTAAAACTTATGATGAACAGAAACCAAACTGTTGTACAAATGGGAACGAAAGCTGAAATTCTGAGAATCCCTTGGAAAAAAGTCTTTCTCCACATCCACAACATAAACGATATCAAACTCAAATGTTTACAAATCAGAACTGTTCATAGAATTAATTGGTACGAACATTATTCTCAATGCTATGGGAATAACAAATACGACGAACGGCACCTTTTGTAATGAAGAAAGAGAGTCAATCGAACATTTTTGTTTTGGGAATGCAACCATGTACAAACTTTCTGGAAAGCTGTCGAACATTTACTGAATGAAAAATTCAGAAACATCTTCAATGCTAAGATCACTTGTAATATTGTAATTTCGGGGTGGATCGCCATTATAAAACAGACAAAATATTTGACTTTATCATAATGTTTGCAAAAATTATATCTGTAAATGTAGATTTGAAAAACGTACGCCATGTTTTACTTGATTCCAAAATCAACTGACAACAGATTTAAAGTCGAGTTACACAATGCCAGAGTTAATGATAATCAGACAAACTTTGAAGCCTCATGGAACACTTTACACCAATGTTTTTTCAATCAGATACAGAATAGGCGCCTACCTGTATATGCTGCTCGTTATAATGATGTTTGTGTGTGTGTGTGGTGTGTGTGTGTGTGTTGTGTGTGTGTGTGTGTTATGCAATGTATATATGTATGTATATATACAATGTGTATATTTATGTGCATGTGTGCGTGTCTACAGTGTTAATTCTTGAACAGCAATTCTATACAGATCAGCGATAATTACTTATCAAACCTGGCAGACTGTCCATCGATGCAACATTTTTTTTCTTTTAAAAACCTTTTTGTGTGTATTGGATCTATGCTTGATTACCTTTTTTATGTGCTTGTTTTTGTTTCTTTACGTCTCTCTAAAAATGATGACAACTTTGCGCACTGTCCTCTTTCTGCGCACTTCTAAGCTGTGATATTATTTGATCAACACACACACACATCAACACAAACACACACACACACACTGTTTCGTTCTCGCTTCAGTGAACTCAGAAGACAGAGCAATGCTTCTACGTCTTTACTACACATGCTGTCTGATTCACAACTGACACTATACGTTTTACAATGAACACCAATCAGGTTAACAATTCACCACTACCCTTCGGCACACTGCTGTCAGCTGACTGACTACAGTTAACACACTGTACCACTTAAGCGGACTACGCCTGTGTTAACACACTGTTAACACGTTAGGGTGTGTGTTTTGTTGTGTTGAATTTATTGATAAACTAATTCATTCGTAATCTATTGATTTATTTAGTAAACCCACGTATTTATTTTCAAAGCATGCGTGAAGTGATGACCAGGCGCTGTAGAGTAGAGAAGAAGGGTGTGATGAGAAAGAGATCCTCCATGTATCTCAGTTCTGACACGTGTCTGCAGAGTGTGTGTTTCTCATGTTTTTGGTTGTAATTAGGGTAGGCCAGCAAGTGTGAATGGACTCGGTATACAACGGGGAAAAACTTCTGTTACGGTAGATTACTTGCGTTTGTATTACTGCTTTGTTTGCATTGAATGCGTGTTGAAAGAAAAACGATACACAACACACCGTGAAGTCAGAAATAAAACAAGATGAAACACAATATGAGGCAAGAATGGAACAACAAACCGAGGAACAAACTGAAAGGGAAAACAAAGGAAATTACAGAAGAGATCCAATTGGCCAAAACAATAAAACAAGATATCAAGCGAAGTGGAGGCCTGAATAAACAACGACACTAAATCCATGCTTTCCATTTCACCGCGTGACAGGCATATGTGGAGACACTCTAGGTGCTCTTCGTATTGGTTTTAAGTGAGCTTGGCGAGAACAATAGTAGACAAAGCATGTGCCTATGTTGCAGCAAGTAGTGTATATTGCTAAGTCGAACTGTGTTGCTGGCTGCTGCTTATTTGCGGGTGTCGGTTTGCATAAATGCTTTCGAACTTTCATTTTGAGGGTGGTCGTGCGTCTCTCTGTTGCCCATCTGCCTGTTTGTCTGAAAGCTAACTAATAAGGGGAAGATTCTATAAAGCTCACGGGGTAATATATCGAACGGACATATCAAAGCAGTTGTAATGTTGGGGTTCCATATTGGAAAAAAGGGGGGAAATCCATCAGGAGAAAAAACCACACAAAACAAACAAACGCCGGAGTTCAATTAAACTGATAGGGTTTGGTTTCTGTATTCGAAGTGCGTGCACTATGACTGTGAGCATGAAAAAATAACAACATAAGTTTTTTTTGCTATGTTCCACAGAGCAGAAGACGAAGCCAACGCCACAGAGGTGAACTCTCTCTGTGGGGAAGGGCCAGACGTGGATCGCTGGCAGCTGCTACCTGCACCTCACCAGCTTCACCTACCGGGACCATGCATCCCACGTCTGTTGGCAACGTGGGGGGACTTTGGCCAATCTGAACACACACACGGAATGGGAAGAAGTGGAGAAGTTTCTGAAGCTTCAGGGAAACAAAAGCATTGTCCACATCGGGCTGAAAACGTTCGGGCTGGAGTTAATGGCATGTCAGTAGGTCCATTTCATGTGGGTCATTTAGATTTCAGTGAATCAATAGGTATAAAAAAAACAAACAGTGAATACACGCATACCTACATACATACCTACCTGCCTACCACCTACTACCTACCTACCTACCTACTACCTACCTGCCTACCTACCTACATACATACAACATACACACATATGACCTTTGTGGTATAGTCTTCCTGGGATTGTCAGCATGTTGGATCAGAACAGGCGCTACTGAATGCACACAACACTCAGCAGCAGTGCAGTATCTCCTCTGGTGGGCTGCTCATGACGACATGATAGTGACGTATGAACTGTCCAGTATCGGGCTGCAGCGGGACAAAACTATAGTGTGGCTGTGGACAGAAACCTGGAATAAGCGGCGTGGCACAAACACCTCTGAGGTGGCAAGGAAAATAAGACAAAGAAGAAGAAAAAAGAAAAATAGAAAAAAGGAAAAAAATAAGAAAAAGAGAAAAAGATAGCCAAGTCCTAATGGAGTGAAACTGTCAAGAAGACCGGGACTTATGGCGTATGCAAGCTGATACTCCTGCGGACATCCCCTGCACAGAAAGGCATGGATTAATCCCATCTGCCCAACAAAGGGAGTGGACTTTGTGTGTATAACCGTTTTTTTTTTCTTTTTATCCCGCCATTAAGGCAGCCATACTCCAACTTCGGGGAAGGGCATGCTATGTGTAACGTGCCATCGATACCAACGGCCAAACTGGCATTCTCTTCCGAAAGTTGGTGATGGGATTTTACGTGGTGTGCAAGATGTTATGCGTGCGTTCACACACGGAACCTCGGTTTATAGTCTCATTCGACGGACTGTATGAGAAATGGAGTCAGAACCAATGTTAACTCCGAGGGAAAAATCGCCCTGTGCCGTAACGGCCGGCGGAGATTCGATCCCGCAACACCAAGATTACGAGTCCGGCGCTCTACCACTGAGCTATTCCAGCCCTATAAGACTGGGCCAACATTACGCTTTTTTGCTCCAGTGATATAACTCCAAGCTGAACACGTTCTGTTTGTGCAGGCGGTGGGTAGGACAAGGACATAGCACTTTAACAGTGGTACAGGTAGTGGGTAGGGCTGGGAAATAGCACTTAACAGTGGTACAGGTAGTGGGTAGGGCTGGGAAATAGCACTTTAACAGTGGTGCAGGTAGTGGGTAGGACTGGGACATAGTACTTAACAGTTGGTGCAGGCGGTGCAGCACTGGGACATTAGTACTTTAACAGCGGTGCAGATGATAGGTTAGGACTAGGACATAGCACTTTAACAGTGGTGCAGATGATGGGTAGGACTAGGACATAGTACTTTAACAGTGGTGCAGGCAGTGGGTAGGACTAGGACATAGCACTTTAACAGTGGTGCAGGCAGTGGGTAGGACTAGGACATAGTACTTTAACAGTGGTTCAGGTGGTGGGTAGGACTGGGACATAGCACTTTAACAGTGGTGCAGATGATGGGTAGGGCTAGGACATAGTACTTAAACAGTGGTTCAGGCAGTGGGTAGAACTAGGACATAGCACTTTAACAGTGGTGCAGGCGGTGGGTAGCACTGGGACATAGTACTTTAACAGTGGTGCAGGCGGTGGGTAGGACTAGGACATAGCACTTTCACAGTGGTTCGAGTAGTGGGTAGGACCAGGACATAGTACGCTTAACAGTGGTGCAGGAGGGGGTAGGGCTGGGACATAGTACTTTAACAGTGGTGCAGGCAGTGGGTAGGGCTGGGACATAGTACTTTAACAGTGGTGCAGGCAGTTGGTAGGACTAGGACATAGTACTTTAACAGTGGTTCAGGTGGTGGGTAGGACTAGGACATAGTACACTTTAACAGTGGTGCAGGCGGTGGGTAGGACTAGAAACATAGCACTTTAACAGTGGTGCAGGCAGTGGGTAGGACTGGGACATAGCAATTTAACAGTGGTGCAGGCAGTGGGTAGGGCTGGGACATAATACTTTAACAGTGGTGCAGGCAGTTGGTAGGGCTGGGACATAGTACTTTAACTGTGGTGCAGGTGGTGGGTAGGACTGGGACATAGCACTTTAACAGTGGTGCAGATGATAGGTAGGACTAGGACATAGCACTTTGACAGTGGTGCAGATGATAGGTAGGACCAGGTCATAGAACTTTGACAGTGGTGCAGATGATGGATAGGACTATGACATAGTACTTAACAGTGGTGCAGGTGTGGTAGGCACTGGGACATAGTACTTTAACAGTGGTGCAGGTGGTGGGCAGCACTGGGACATAGCACTTTAACAGTGGTGCAGGAAGCACAGTGTGTGGGGCTGGTACATAGTACTTTAACAGTGGTGCAGACAGTGTGTGGGGCTGGGACATAGTACTTTAACAGTGGTGCAGGTAGTGTGTAGGGCTGGGACATAGCACTTAAGCAGTGAAAAGGGTGTTGCTGGAAAGGGACCAGAGTAGTATCATAGGTAGGCATCAGGCACTATGGGGGTGAGGATGGAATGTAAGGAATGTATGACGTCATCGGAAGTGACATCAGCGAAAATAACCTCATACGGGAAGTTACATCACCCAAAAAACGAGGGTGATAGGGGAATTGACATCATCCCAGAAGTGTCAAAGGAGTGACATCACATGATCTAACCTCACAGGAAGTGACATCACTCGGAAATGGCGTCATCTTACAGGAAATGACCTCATCCCGGGAACGTCATCACCCAGGAAGTACAATCTCGTGCAGAGTGTTGTGATCTAAAGCGGAAATGGCGCGTGAAACGGGCCTTAACATTTTTCTTTTTTTTTACTACGCAGTTTGAGTATCGTTTTGTAAGGGGCAATCACTCCCGAGTCACCCCAATCCGTCGAGTGTGAGGGGAAAGAGGGTGGCTTACAAAATCAGTCAAGGGTATAAGTAAAAGCAACTCGAGCGTGGCTCAGATGGGAAGGGGTTACTGAGTAGGTCACACTAGGACAGTCCATTTGGTGTCGGGGAAAGGGTCTTGTTTGTTTTTATTCCATCCCCCTCCTCAAGATGGATGTTTGCTGGACACACCCTTTTACTTGCATCATAGTGGGTCCTACTGGCCCTGGGGAAAACTCATTTTGTAAACATTTTAAAAAGGTGTATCAAGTCAAGTCAAGTCAAGTAAACTTATTATCTCAATTTGAGAAATTAATTTGTGGTCGCACACATTCACAGCAAATAAAACAATAATTTTTTGTCACATTACCCATTTTCTCACATATGACATACATTCATATAAAGGAATTTTGATTTCATTAAACATTTCATCAGTTCATAAAATCAATGGACAGGGGAATAAATCTTTGTTTAAATCAGAAATGATGGTACCAATACCTGAAGAAATAATGTAGTGTTTTTGGTGAATGACAACCTTCATATAACGATCTGACACTGGTGACGTTTTACGGAAGGCTAACCAGGTATAGACGCGAGAAAAGGAGACTGTAGACATTTCATGATCATTGATGATTTAATGAATGAAACAGTCGGTCGCGTTACGAAGTTGTTTATGAAAGTTAATCATCATCATCATGTGAGCGTAATGTACATTATCCAAAATTTATTTTTCGAAACAGAAGGAATAAAGAACGATCAGTTTGAACGCCCACTACATGGTCGTATTCAAAAATCCTAGAGACACGTCGCAGATAACGCATATTGTGAAACAAATGTTTCTGGGGAATTTTAGATATATCCAGAAGCATTTAAAAGTGTGATGTCCAAGGTGCCACATAAGTGCACCGCTCCCAAATTAAACAATGTATTGTTATTATATCCTTGATTTCCAGACTTTACTATTTTTTTTGCTTTGTCTTACATCATGCTTGTTTTTCTTTGTACATTTGGTCTTTGTTAGGTTCAACTGGAGGAAAATCCTTTTTTGAATGAGATGCTGTTTTCCCTTTGTGAGAGAGATGGTGAGCTTTTGTTGTCACTTAGGGGACTGGTGATTTTGTCTGTATTTAGCTGCCTGTATTTCAGTTGGATATTGTGTCGATTGCTAGGGATGGGTGTTTCTGCCTATATTTGTGTGTTTCTGCACTTATAAAGAGATAACATGAGGAACATGTAAGGTTTTGTTCAATGAACTGCTGAGGCCTAGCAGATCAAAAACAAAAGAGGAGGGTTGTGTTTCACTAATTAGGAGAAATGGCGTTTTCAGTGTATCTTTTACAGGATCCCATTTTGACTCCAAACCTGAAATGTGTATCAGAGCAGAATGGGGTTATAAAGCATATTTTGCTTAGTATTTGTCAAATTCAAGAGGTGTTGCGATTCTCTTTAACAATAATCTTAAATTTTGAGGAAAGAAGGTTTCCAAAGATATACAGGTGGAAACTACATTTTCGCTGTTGTTTTCATTTTGGATAAGATAATGTTGATCATTAAACTGTATGGACCAAATCAGGATAATCCGGATTTTTTTTTTTTTTTGAGTTAGAAGGTAATATTAAGGACATAGGTGTTGAAAATGTTTTAACTGGAGGGGAATGGAACATTGTACAAGTTTTTCCAATGGATTATTTTAACTACAAGCATTATAACAATGCTAATGTACTACAGCAAGTTGAAGACATGATGCTTAATCTAGATCTTACAGATATATGGAGAATGTTGAATCCATAATCAAAAAGATATACATGATACAGATCCTCACCTCTGCAGCAAAGTAGACTTGATTTTTTTCAAGTTTGAGATCATGAGTCCCCCTTTGTCACGGATGCAGATATTAAGCAAGGATACAAGACAGACCATTCAATGATTACTCTGACTTTAACATTGCTAAAGAAACTAAACGATACTTCTGGAATTTAATTGTTCGTTGTTGAAGGGCAAACAGAACATTGGTGAAATTAACGAGGAAATTAAAGCTGTAATAGAAAAGTATGCAGTACAGCCCTATTTAAGGAAACAACTGCCATTTATTGAGCGTTCAGAAATTCAGTTTACTATTACAGAAAAAACTCTTTTTAGATGTTTCATTAATGAAAATATATAAGTCCAACTACAGCATTTGCAACGGAAAAGAAACGCAGAAGTAATGAAAAAACAGACACGCATTCAAGTGAATATGGAAAAACGTAGAGACAAAGGAACAGTTGACTGATGAAGAAAGACATGATTTAGAGCAGGACAAAGAGGAACTAGTCAGACTTATGGAGGCTAAGATGCAAGCGGTCATGCTTCGATCACGAGCACGTTGGATAGCAGAAGGGGGAACAGGCCAATCAATATTTCTGCTCACTTGAAAAAAGAAACTTTCTTAAACAAAAATATGACCAAGTTAACATTAGATGATGGTTCAGAAATATTCAATGATGAAAGGATCCAACAAGAAGTGAAAAATCTTATGAAAAAATTGTACCGGATAAAGGAAGTTGAGGGATTTGCAAAATATCTTAAATGGTTAATTTACCTCATGTTTTTAACAGACCAAGAAAAGGTACAATTAGAAGGAGAAACTTCTATAGATGAGCTTGGCTATGCACTTCAACTGATGAAAAACATTACAAGCCGTAGATCAGACGGATTTACTGTTAAGTTCTTCAAATTGTTATGGCCATCACCTAGAATAATCGTTGACCGATCCTTAAATGAAGATTTTAAACTAGGCGAAGTGTCCACCACACAAAAGGGAGGAATTATAGTTTTGTCTTGCTCAAGGTGATAAATCTCGAGATGCCATTAAAAAACTGTAGACTAATTACTCTTTTAAATGTTGTTATAAGATAGAGTCAGCATGTGTTGCGAATAGACTAAAACTGGTTCTTCCAAGTTTGATCAATGAAGACAAAACAGGATTTATGACCAAAAGATATATCGGAGATAACATTAGGTTAATCTATAATTAATTAACTACTTACAAACACTGCAACTGCCTAGTTTGCTTTTATGTTTAGATTTCGAGAAAGCCTTCAATGGGGATTCATGAATAAAGTACTTGTAGCATTCGGTTTTGGACCAGATAAACGTAAATGGATAACTACTTTTTATAATAATATTAAGTCAACTGTTCTTGTGAATGGCTAGGCATCTAGTTGGTTTCTGTAGGTCATGGGTGCAGGCAGGGTGACCCAGTTTCACCCTACATATTCCTTTTGTGTGAGGAAATCCTTGCCATTATGTTGAGAGATAATAGAACTAAAAAGGGATCCAAATAAACGATACAGAACACAAACTTTTACAATATGTGGACGATGCAGAAATTATGCTTGAAGGTGACAAAGTGTCTTTTTAGGAAACTCTGATAACAATTGATAGGTTTGGGAGAAAATCAAGTTTGATATTAAACACAGAAAAGAAAAACATGTGCTTTATGGCTCAGCAGTAGAAAAAAACTCGACGATTCGCTACATGCAACATTTATGTATTCAGTGGAATCCATCCACAGTACTTTAAAATTCTGGGTTTTCTTATTACCAGTGATCTTGCTGACTGTTCAGAAATAAACATAGAGGCTGGTTTTAAACAAAATGTTATATAAGGTACGGTTAAAGAGACAGATTACTCCACTTGGCAGGGTGCCTGTTTTAAAGTCTTAGTCTTGTCCAAACTAATTTATCTCTGGATTCTACTTCCAAATCCTCCCCAATGATGTAATTAATGCTATTCAAAACTCAGTCTTTCAATTGTTTGGAATAGAAAAACGGGATCGCATAAGTAGAAAACACTATGGTTGAAAACATAATGAATGGAGGACTTGTGTGCCAAGAATAAAAAAATATATACATTTGCATTAAAACTTGCATGGATTAGAAAAATAAGAATATCATCTCGCAACTGGAAAGGTATTACTTTGGCAAATTGTCCAAGAATAGATTATCTGAAAAATATTGGTTTGCAGTCGTCCTCTAGGCCAATTGTTCCAAAACAAAATTTTCAGGCTGATGTATTTGAGGCATGCAAAGAATTGGCCGCAGGATTATACTTGCATTTCCAAAGAAATGGCTTCCAAAAATATATTTTACAATGAAAATATCAAGATAAAAACAACAACAAAAAAGCCTTGATCAAAGTCTGCTCGACAAAAGTATATACACAATTGGATATATTGTGAAAGAAGATTGCACGTTTTTGGCAGAGATAGAGTTCAATGACAAATATGGATCTTGCATTGACTTTATTTTGTGTACTGGATTATTAGGGAAGTAAACGCGTATATTCGGAAAAACTGCAGTAACATGGCAAAGAACAAGAGTGGAGCTGATTAAACAGTCTTTTTAAGAATGAAGCTAGGTCTAAATTGTGGCAACTTATCTGCCTGGTCAGCAGAGAGGCACGTGTTTATTATGATGCCTTTCTCTGTGACAACATAACCATGCTTTTGCAGAAGAATAAAAAAAACTTGAACAGGAATTGGAATGGGATGTCATTTTTAAAAAGGTACAACAAAATAAAAGAAATAAAAATAAAAATGGGTTTCAGATAAGAATTCGATACCATATATTGGGCACAGATATTGTGTTGTCAAACATGAGAATTGAATTGAATGATCATTGTACATTTTGTAACATAAGAAAGGGAAAAGATTGAGCATCTGTTTTGGTTTTGTGAACACACGGCACATTTTGGCAAACAACTTCAAGCAACAATAAAAGAAAAATGTCAGCATATGGTTTCATTAAATTTGTCTGATGAATTGGTATTATTTTGGGCATTCCAATAATTTCAGAGGTGTGATGAAACCTTAACTTCATATTACTTCTAGCGAAATATTTAATTTATAAATGCAAACATGAGAAAAAAAAAAAACTTCCAACTGTAATAAGCTTTCTACATTATTTAAAGACAAAATATAATTTTGAACAGCAAGTTGTGAAAAGCGTAAAGTCTATTCAAAAACTGCTTGAAAAATGACAGTTATACCAATCTTTAGTAGAAGTGTAACTTTTGGACTTGATGTACATGTTGAGGGACTAGTCTGTCTCCATGTCACTTGATATGCATGTATGTTTGAATCCCCTGGTGGCTTTGTCTATGTCCTATCCTCTCAAAACAAAAACAAAATTGTAAAGTAAAAAAAAAATTAAGGCTATTATAACAAAACGTTTTACAAAAACGAGTTTTCCTGGGGCCAGTAGGCCCACTATGACGCAAGTAAAAGGGTGTGTCCAGCAAACATCCATCTTGAAGGGGATGGAAAAAAAACAAACAAGACCCTTTCCCCAGCACCAAATGGACTATCCCTGGTGTGACCTACTCAGTAACCCTTCCCATTAAGCCATGCTTGAGTTGCTTTTACTTATACCCTTGATTGATTTTGTAAGCCACCCTCTTTCCCCTCAGGCTCGACAGATTAGGTGACTCGGGGGAACGATACTCAAACTGCGTAGTAAAAAAAGAGAAAGGTCAGGGCCGTTTCACGCGCGATTTCCGCTTTAAGATCACGACATGCTGGATGAGAAGGGATGACGCTTCTGGAACGAGGTCATTTCCTGTAAGATGACGCCATTCCTGAGTGATGTCACTTCCTGTGACGTTAGTTCATATGATGTCACTCCTTTGACACTTCCGGGATGATTCGCTTCTGGATGATTTCACTTCCCTGATCACGTCATTTCCGGGTGATGTCACTTCTGCTAATGTCACTTCTTATGACGACATACAATCCATCCCCATCTCCATAGGGCGTGATTCCTACCAATAATACTACTACTGACAGGGGGGTGCAGTGTACAGGAAAGAGGTCAGCACCTTATTTTTGGCTTGCTCAGACCTAGATCAAGCAGTAAGAGGATAGTATTTTCGCTGTAAGCTAGTTAGACTTTTACTGCGCATATGGAAGGCATTTGTCACTTCTTGTTAATCTGATGGGCTTTCTGTCTGCCTGCTAATCACATGTTGGCTGTCTGCCGGACACGCTTTGCAGTTGACAGTTCCTGGCTGTCAAGTTTGAAGTGCACTCAGTGTTACACACACAGGTGAAGTCTGTGTACAGGCAGGGGTCCGACCTTCATGAGCAGCAGACAAGACGTTTTACTCTGGAGGGTATCTAAAGATCAGTCTTCACAGGACAAAGCCTTTGGTTCGCGTGTCTATATCGTGAACTAACGACAAATTCTAGATTTTCTCTTGGCTGAAACTTGCCATCTATTATCTTCTTCACAGAGATCGACAGGTTACGGCAGACTTAAGACTGGTTCTTAATTGAAATTTGAACAATCTTTTCTGTAGAGAGGGAACACAGCCTGCACAATACTATCCACTGGCACTCAGTTGAGATACATTGTTAGGCCTACAGGCCTGTTTGCATACAATATAAAACCAATGTCGGCAACTTCTAGTCAACTTAGCTATTGACGCCTTTATTGTACGGAAATGTGTACCTAAGAATAAAGAATGCAAATTTATGTTCAACGACCACAGACTAATTTCAACAGAGAGTTTCTCACAAAATGATTTCTTTGACATGAGAACTTTCATACACTTACAATCCTTTGCTCGAACCAGAACAGTCCTTGAACATTTTCAGCAACTGTTTTTGTTTCTCCACAGAGCAATGATCAGAGAGATACGTGAGCCTCACCAATCTTGAATCGTTAAAGAAAAGGCAAATATCCTTCTCTGTTGCGTTAGTCAGGCGAAGTAACATGATGTGACATGAGCGTTTGTGCGCACTGCTAAGCCAGGTCAGTGGGATGCTGATGGTGAGCCAGGCAACACAGGGATGCTGACAGACTAATTTTGAAACGAGGGAAGTCTCAAAGATTTGTAATATACTTGTGTTAGGTTGTGTGACTACGTGAATGTGATGTTTTTATGTGTGACGAGGACACCAGGTAAGTCTGTACGTCTTGCTTTTTATTTCTGGAGGACGAAATTTGTTATTGACGCTTTGCTTTGTTGGTATTGCTTTACTATGTAAGACATTATTCTGCAAGCTACACTCTTGTAGTCATGTTTTTTTTTTTTTTAAACTGTGATATATCACTGAGACTTTGTTAGATTTAGTCTGGTGCTATTTCTTTTTCGGTCAAATTTATGGGGAAAGCAACTGAGGTTTTGCACGGAAATTTTCCCCAGTGCCAATGATCAGGGTAGAGAGAGAGAGAGAGAGAGAGAGAGAGAGAGAGAGAGAGAGAAGTCCCCCTGAGAGGGATGAAAAACCTGAAAAAATCAGTCATCTAAAGAGGAAGATAGTAATCAAAGCAGGATGGATAAATCAGAGCACAACTGGGAAAGAAGATTTAACAAGGTGACTACCATGCTTTCTCGGTTTGAAGAGAAACTTGGTGCTGCCCTCAAGGCAGAAAGTAACAAAGGAAAAGGCAAGAGTGGGAAAGATGGAAACCACACTCAAGAGCTGGCTGTCAATGGCGAAAAACGGCGCTCGCACGCTGGCTCCCTTGAGCAGGAGAGTGATTCAGAACAGTTCCAAATAGAGTTCACCTGCAACGAAAAGAAAAAGAGAAGAAAGTTCTAGTTCCGAGAAAGAGTTGGTTGATGATTCAGATGCCATTTCAATTCCATCTTCTGTTGAAGGCATGTGGAAAGATATTGAAAATGAATTAGAGGAAAAAGAACATATAGTAGGTGTAAAATCCTCCTTAGCTAAGATGGCAAACAAAGTTTTAAGAAAAGACACAATGACATCAACATTGAAGAAAAATACAAAAGAAAATAAACCCTAGAATTATTCAACTGAGTTTATCGAAGTCGATAGTAGAGCCATGTGGTCAAAAGTTTTGGCAACAAAAATACGGACTAGTTCAAAAGCATAATTGGTTAATTGCAAATAAATGCACTAAAGAAGAAAGACTGAGACTACTACATTGGAAGCTTCTTCATAACATCTATCCAACCAATATTCTGCTATTCAAAATGGGGATTAAGAATTCCATCAAGTGCTCTTTCTGTAATGAAAATGACTACATTGAACATTTTTTCTTTAGGTGCCAAAAAGTAAAAAAAAAAAGTAAGTATGGAAGGACTGTAGTGGATACATATTTAAACAAACAAATAAGACCTTACAGAAGACTGATGTACTTTTTGGATATAAACCGAATGATGTAAAATGCCCATTTGTGAAATTTGTAAACCATACAATTTTGATCACAAAAATGGTAATAAACAAATTTTGATATGGGTATGGGTATGATATCACAGTTTTGTTTGAAAGAGAAGCTAACCTACGGAAAAGGCTCCTTTTTTAATTGTAACAATTGTAACATCGTGAAAAAATAGTGAAAATAGAGCAAATAACATTTGACAAATATATATAAAAAAAAAGAGGGGCTTGAGTTTTCTAGCATAGACATGTAAGTTGATAAACCGTTGACACGAAGATTATATTCTTATAGGAAATAACCATTTTTTTGCTGACAAATACATTGAATCATCTTCGCCTTCTCTCTGGTTGATCATACATTGTTTCTTCAAGGTATGTCACTCAGTGGAAGATTGGGAGACGCTCTAAACTTAAAAAAAAAAAATACATTGCTGGTCATTTTCTACGCTTTCTAGAAACAAGAACTATGTTTAATCAACAAGAAATATTTGCTTTTATTTCTGTTTTATTTGGAAGAGTATACATCAAACATGCTACGTCAGAAACAAGCATGAAAAACTCTTTTGAAGAAAGGAAGAAAGAAAGAAAGAAAGAAAAAGGAAAGAAAGACAGACAGACAACAAACAGACAGACAGAGAAAACAGACAGAAAGAAAGAAGGGAAGACGGAGAGAAGAAGAAAGGAAAACAAGAAGAAAAGAACAAGAAAGACATAAAGACAGAAAAAAAAAAAATAAAGAACGAACTAGAAGCCAAAGAGCACGCTAACTTGATGAACTATTGGTTGAATTTGACGGGCCATTTTCTCCAGTCTCTTCATGCATTAAATGAGAAAATTAGAAGACACACAAAAAACTATTCTCTAAAAGGATAGAAAGCAAAAGATAGAAAACTGAACCCCCACCCCCAATGCCCAAAACTACCTTCCCAGAGCGAAAAGTCCATTCGGCGAAAAGTCCATTCGGTGACGGCGAAAGTCCACTCTGCAAAAGTGACTCAGCGAAAGTCCATGTCTCCCTCAAAACGACGGCGATCGCCGGGGAATTTCCTCGCTTCCGAGCAGAGAGGCCGAGTACGTGATTGACTGGACCACCCATTTTTGCCGCACACACCATTGACCCTCGGGCTAGTGGAATGCACGCCAACTTCTCCCCCCACCCCCCACCCCATACCCGCCCACCCCCACCCCCCAGCCACAATCATCCCGGCCGTGGTGTATCCTGCCCTACCCTACCCAACCCAACGCCAGCAATCCTCCCTCCCCTACCTCCCCCCGCTTTCCCACCCTGTACCCCCCCACACACCACTCCCTATAGCCCCTCACTCCCCTCAGACAATTAAGAACGAGACTCAGAGACTTGTTCACCTTTACCGGATGACTACACACTGACCTGATCGTATTACAAACAGGACTCAGAGACTGCTAATCTGTTACCTGATGACGTTTTTGACTACACAGACCCGATCGTGCGGGTCGCCCAAGACCCACACATTTTGTAGTGGCTTTTCTCTATTGCTTATCCCTGCTCAGATCGCGTGGGTCTTGTAATAAGACCCGCACCTGATAAAGAGCGGTTCAGCAGCTTATTCCTCACCGTTGGCGTGGGTCATGTGCAACCCATTAAAATGTATAGGTCCTGGGGGAACCGCGACTAATTACGCTGATAATTGATTGTGCCCGTACATGAAATTTCTGTGACCAATGGCTATTAAAACTGTTGACAAATTCCTAAGTTTTCTTGAGCATAACTCCATCCGTTCATAAGATACGATGTTTTTATTGAGTCACTGGGTCATGGAAGACCCAGGAAGCATGGTAAAGGTTTATGTACGAGGGAGCACTGAGGAAACAAACCAACAGTATTCTGTTATTTGTTTTCTTGAATATAAGTTGTTAAACATGAAAAAAAAAAAAAAACGTCGAGAATTTTCAAGATTCCATGGTGGTACACATAAAATGTTGATCTGCTGATCACCGATGGAGAAAAAAAAGTTGAAGAAAAGTTTGACATAACCAAAAGACCTGAAAATAGTGGCAATTTACAAGTCCCCAAAGTAAACCCACATGTATGGAAGAAAATTCCAGCCTCTGCTAGGAAAGCAGATCAGAAATTGGCTCAGAGTTAAAGGGCCATCGTCAAAGGTGCTACTGCTTTTGTCAACAGCTCTCAGCTTGTGTTCCATGCTGATAGCAAGGGCATAAGCACAGTAGACAAAGAACTGAAGAGAGCCATCTCTGACATACACTTTGATGCGCTTTTTGCTCCTGAGATGCAGGCAGGATTTTACGCCCGTTCCTTAGCAATGATTTTGCTGCGCCATGCACTGGACTCCATGCCTGTTACAAGCCGGTTATTTGGGATGACCTTGCTGGATCGCTGAAAGAAGTAAGAGAAGTGGAGAGGATAGGCTCAGCTGTGATAGAAGCAGGGTGTGGGTACACAGGCATCAGAGGCCAGCACCTGCGAGGCGTGGTTTTATAGGCCAGACAAATTGGCGCCAAAGAGGGCTCGCACGCAGAAAGCCATTGCAGGGCAGGCAGAGTCAGATGTTTTACCACAGCAGGAAAAAGAGGGCCTGAGAGGCCAACACAAAAAAAGGGTAAGTGATAAGCATGCTCCCCCATAGCCCTGCTCTCGGACATAGAAGCTGACGTTCCCTTCACTTCAAGCAGGCAGAGTAAACACAAAGCAGTGAAAACTGGAGAAAGCTGACAAAAGATCTTGACAATCTTGAAACAGTAAATGGACGTGAACTTGACTATTCAACCAGTCGTTTGCCAAACATGGCTTCTAGACATCCAAGACTGAATTGTAAAGAAAAGCAAATTAATTCTGATAAGGTCCCAAAAACTAGTCGCAAAAGGCCTTATATCCACATGCTCCCCAGATCATGCTCAGTTCATTTCCACTTTTTACACACATCCCAAAGGATCGAAACCACAGGATGATTTTTAATTTGAAACAGCTGAATAAACACATAGCATATCACTATCTTAAGATGGACACTCTACAGACTGCTCTTAGACTGATTGCACCAGAGGCTGCTACAAGGCCTCAATTGACCTTGAAGATGCTTATTACCCAGTGCTTTCGTTGATAGGGATGACACGTGTACACAGAGCATGCACCTTCCGTGGATGAAAAATGAAAGAATGACTGAGTGACTGATTTCAGATTTAAATGAAGCAAGAAACGACTGAACCTAGTGTCATCAGGCAGCTCTTTAGCCGGCTCAGCCTGGGAAGGCAGACCATTCTGTGAGCGAAAACGAGGATTGTAGAACGCTCTGAGCTTGGCCTCTAACCAAAGGATATGCGCTGTATATGAATACCCTTATAGTAATGATAATGACAATCATAATGATACTAACACTAATAATAATGATGATAGTGAAGATGATAATTATAACAATGAGAATAATATACGAGTGTTCATTAGTTTAGAGATGTATGCAAAAGCTTATGGTCAACTAATTTTTGCGAAATTCATTTTAATACGGTATTTACCTCGTATGATTTCCGCAAGAGGCGCAAAATATGATGAGACTTTGACTTTCCTCAACAATCGTGTTCAGCATGAGGACATTTAAATCCCCTCACAACCAGAAACATCGTCTGTCTCTTAGTATTGCCACGTATTGTCAGACATACTGACTTCTGTTGACACGTTTTAACCCTGCGACAACAGATAAGGCATTCTATCAAAGTCATTACAAAAATATCTAAGGAGAATGGTCTTGTATGTTCATAACGTGAATGTTGCAAATACTTTTAATTTGATTGTTCTGTCCCCATTTATTTCACACAAAATAAATCCTCCTGTATTCCATGCAAAACCATGTTCACACCATGCAACATTGTAAATGTTATTTTTTTAAATAGCATACTCAGTGTCATGCACCTTAATGATCATAAAGATCACATTGAGAAATGCTGGAAACATTACTTAATTTATGCACGTATCACATTGATGTTACGAGAGTAATATCAATTGGTGATCAAGCCCATGTGTCATTAAAGTATGTATTACAAAAATAGGGGGAGGGGTAGGGAGAAAGGTTTAATGTTGCTGAGAAATGTAATGTCTTCTCTCTCTCTCTCTCTCTCTCTCTCTCTCTCTCTCTCTCTCTCTCTCTCTCTCTCTCTCTCTCTCTCTCTCTGGCATAACACATGCATTGAATAGAACAACGTTGTGTCTAAACACGCCGAAGAACATTCTATAGCAACCTGAACTTGATGGTCCTCATTAACTATGCATGTTCATATGACTTGATGAAATGTTGTAAGTGTTTGTTTGGTATTATTAGATAGTATTTTTTCCAATTTCGAATTTATGCAAATAAGTTGAGAAATTACATATATGCTAAAAGACGACAGTGTGCAGAAACTTCAACTCATAAATGACATACATCTGTAGAACACAAACATACATACACAAAGCATTCATTATAAACTAAAAGCAATTTAAATGAAAGCAACGGAAGAGGAAGAAGAAAATCTGAAATAAAAGAACCAGCTGATATACAATGCAATGAATTACAGTTCGATAGGCTACACTGTGAAACACACAACATATTATAAGAACTAGCGATGATCTTATGTTTTTGTGCTTCTCTTTTGCATATATCAAAGAAAAATAAAAGAGAAAAAAAGACAGATGCATGCATCTCTCCGCCTGGAAGGAGTTTTTAATACAGATAATGGGAGTTCAATGACCAATAGTGCGTGGATATATAACTAATATTTTTCTATTTAGGAGATGATTGAAAACTAAAGGTTATTTTCTCCCTAGAAAACACTGGTGTAACTTTTGTATATGTTGGTTTTGGAAAAGTGTACATGTTTCCAACTGGAAAAAGTTACATGCAAAAAATATGATTGTCAATGCCCACAGTTGACACACCAAAGACGAGCAAATGTCATTCGACCCCCAAGTGGTTCTCTACTAATTGGGAACACTTTTAAGGTTCTGTATTATTTCTTGGACACATTTACCATGACTGCAATTTTAACGATAAGCTAGTTTGTCGGATTCCCTTTCTTGTGGAAATTTCATTCAGTTTAGTGTAGATAGTCAGTCTGTGTGCGGAAGCCATGTTTTTTTGGAACTAAGTGTAGTTCATTCTTAGTCGTTGAAAGTACGTTTCTGTCTTCTACCTAGCACCTAGTTCGTTAAGAAACACATGAATGTTTGGCTTA
>JADBJO010012043.1:25000-35000 GCA_016801955.1 Conus betulinus
CTCTCTCACACACGCACTCACACACCAATGCTTGCACACTCACGTCCGTGGACTCTCTAATTAACACTCTGGCATCACCCCCACTGATGGACACAGGGGACCCTGAGAGATTCAAAGTCTTATCTCAGTTGACATGTGTTTGATCATTTGTGTCTGTTACTGGAAAGGCCCAGTGTGAGTTTGCCCCCAACCTCTAGGAGTCTTCGCAGTGTTTGCCTTGAGATTATTCCAATGTTTGTTTGATTGGTGATGTTTCTTGCTCTTCCTTTAAGTCTGGATGTGCGGCCACTTCCTTTCTTGAAGTTTAGATCTGAAAGATGGTCTATGGTATAGTGGCTTTGTTCTTGTTTGCTTAAGTGATTCTTCAGATGTCTAATCATGTCAGACTGTGATCCAGTTGTTATTGTTGCCTTGCCAACTAGCCTGTCTGCTCTCTCGTTTCCTTTAAGTCCAGCATGTCCAGGACAGTACATCCATACGAGTCTCTCCAATTGAAGGCTGCGCATTAGTTCATTCAAAACTGGACTTCCGATTCCACTTATTACTTTCTGAAGTAAGTTCATGGAGTCAGTCAGTATCACAGTTTGATAAGTTTTAAACTAGCTTGTGGATGAAAGCCAGTGGAGTGCTTGTGTCACTGCTTCTACCTCCATTGTTAAACTTGAAGTTGTTCAACTGTGCATACCATTGTTTTCCTGGATAGTTAGGCCATTTCACTTCACTGTGTATTTTAAGCCTGACTTACCTTTGGTGACAGAACCGTCAGTGTATATTACAATGTCATCTTCTGTGCAAAGGTCTTCTACCTGCATCTGAACTTCTGAGTTGGTTTTGCCTTCTGGCCATTCTCGACAATGTCTTCCTAGTTCTGGAGCAATGGCAATTTGGTAGAGGTGTTTCAAGTGGTCTGGATACTTCTCCCATTCTTTGGTTTCTTTGAGTTCTGCTAACTGGTACACAAGCTGTATACTGTCTTCTGCCTGCCCCATCCACGATTTTCCACGTCCTAGCCGAGTGCCTTTTGTTTCCTTGACCACCGCGTGAAGTGGGTTTTGGGGATTTTCAAGTGCTCTGAAATATGCCTTCACCTGTTCTAGCTTGTGTGTTATCTGCATTGAAGGAAGGTCGAGCAGATATCACATAGTTTCAACTGGTGTGTGTCCTTTGTGGTTCCCAGAATCAATCTCAATGCTTCACTTTGAATTCTTTATATTTGAGAAGGTTGCTGTTGGACAGTGTTGTAAGCCCTAATCCAAAATCAGTTACCCTGAGTACAAGTTCGTGATAGAGTCGGTAGAGATGGCGCTGTAAATGCCTTTAGCTGCCATTGCGTTCATGGCAGATAGGTCTTTTATGCTTATTCTCAACATGCTTTCTAAAGGTTAGGATTCTGTCAAACGCCTACACCCAAATAGCGTAGATTGTTGGTTGATTCAATTGGTATTTCACTGAAGGAAACTGGTGAGGGTACTTGTCCTGATGTCTTGTTGTTGAGAGTGCAGACTAATGTCTGGGCTTTTGTAGGGTTGATAGACGATCCAGTTTCTTGACACCACTGAGCAAAGTTGTTCAACTGTTGCTGAACTGCTTTCGTTCTTTCTTGAGCATTCTTTGATGTTTATAGACCAGATCGTGATGCTAGTGTCAATACCTGAGCAATTTCGTTTCTGTTGAAGTCTGCAAGGCCTTCAGTGTAAACATGTACAAAACAGGCGAGACAGGAGAACCTTGAGGTAATCCCATAGAAAGTTTATGAGGCTGAGACGTCCAGTCTCCAAATCGTAGGATGTCGGTTCTCTCCTGAAGTGCCGCTGATATCCATCGTGTAAGCATCTTGCTGACTCCATAGTCAAGGAGTAGTTCCATGAGAAGCGAAACTGGACTTTTGTTGTATGCATCTTCCAGATCAGTCGCAACAGCTAGTGTTTCTTCCTTTTTTTGGAATCCTTCGTATACTTCATAGGCTTCTGGGCCGCATTTCCCATGTACTTTTACGTGTTCTGTTGCCTCCTTGATTTGATGGGAGGATTTGTCGACTTTCAAGATCTCTTGCGAGGTTTCTTGCTATGCTGCATACTGTACTTTGTTGGGACCTGGAGCACTACCCTCAGCGCATCTAACTATTGCGTCATCCACTTCAGATACTGTAATCAATGCCAGTCTGAGCTAGGTATTGGTTTAACTTGGTCAAATATTTCTTCTTTTCCTCAAATTTCTTTGATCACTCTGTACTATAAAACGTTTAAGTAGAGCTGACCCTTTCTCAAAATGTGCCTTGAGCGTTGTGATCCCATCAGCGTCTAAGATATCTGGGGTTGCGTTTCTTTTGTGTTTTCTTTCCATGCGACTGTAAAAGTGCCAGAAACTGAGTCAGTGTTGGGTCATAATTAAGTGACAAACAAAGTTGTTGCTGCTAGGTTTCACTTGCTTTCTCAGCTACTCTTTGGAATTGTTCAGTTTTCTGATTCATGTCTGTTTTAATAGCTAGATCAGGCAAGGTATTCTTCTTTCTCTCTGCCAAATTCTTACAGCCTTGCGTTTCTCTTTCGAAAGCTGTTTCCGTGCCTATATTCCACAAAGGGGTTGAACGAATTGTTTGGTTACAGTATTGTTTCTTTTGCATCTTCTACTCCTTAACGTTCCTATGATATCCTTCATTGTTTGTTATATTGAAAAAGGGTCCTTTTGTTTCGTTTGTGTAACTTTTTATAGTTTCTGTAAACTGAACACAACAGGGTAATGATCACTTGCACAACGAAGAAGTGCTTCTACGCTCATGCCAGCTGTGAATCTTGGTCTAATGAGTGCAAAGTCAATGACACTGTCGGTGTCACCCTGCCTCCCTGTATGTGTTGGGGATGGTGATGTCAGCGCACTAAGAAGTACTTCATCCAACATCACTTCCAGCGCAATTCTTGGCGGATTGGTACTATGTTGATCCTACATTTTTTTTTGCATTAAGATCTCCAAATTCATGTTCTATTTCCTCCAGAAAGGTCCAATCTGTTTTTGATGTGTGTTCACCTGGATATATGCATGCATTGATGAGTACAAGGCTTTTCTGATTACCACCCAGTCTTTCAGACACCGAAACCCATTTTTATGGATTTTTGCAGAACATTTCAATTTCAATCTTTGAGAACGACCTAAATCAAAAAAAAAGATACAAAGCATATAAACGTACTCCCAGTTTTACCCTGAATACGCGTGAGATATTCCATAAAGAGGAAAAACCGTCTTGGGCCGGTTTAATCATTAATAATGGCTCTTCTGGTAAACATCGGCCATCGTCTGTGACCTATAATAAACATACTTACACATTTTCAGAAAGATCGGCCAAGAACTTTCTGAGATTTTCCATAAGAAAGAAAACCATTATGGGCCGTTAGTAACGGCTATAATGGTGAACTTAAACATCCGGCATCATCCGTGACCTATAATGAACATACCTACAAATTTTCAGAAATATCGGCCACGTACTTTCTGAGATATTCCATGAAGAAGAAAAAACCGTTATGGGCCGTTATAGCCGTTAGTAACAGCTGTATTTGTAAACTAAAACATCGGGCACCATCCGTGATCCATCATGAACATACCTACAAATTTTCAGAAAGATCGGCCACGTACTTTCTGAGATATTCCATAAACAACAAAAAACCGTTATGGGTCGTTATAGCCGTTAGTGACGGCTATAACAGTAAACTAAACATCGGGCATTATTCGTCACCCATAATGAACATACCTACACATTTTCAGAAAGATCGGCCACATACGTTCTGAGATATTCCATAAACAAGAAAAAACATTATGGGTCCTTGCAACCATAAGTGACGGCTATAACGGTAAATTAAAACATTCGGGCATTATTCGTCACCCATATATGAACATACCTGCTAATTTTCAGAAAGATCGGCCATGTACTTTCTGAGATATTCCATGAAAAAGAAAAACCGTTACAGGCCGTTACAGCCGTTAGTAACGGCTATAACGGTAAACTAAAACATCGGGCATCATCCGTGACTCATAATGAACACATCTACATATTTTCACAAAGTTCGGCACAGTAGTTTTGTCTGGAGCGAGTGGAACACATTTTGACCACAGACGGACGGGGACACACACACACACACACACACACACACACACACACACACACACACAGAGAGAGAGAGAGAGAGAGAGAGAGAGAGAGAGAGAGAGAGAGAGAGAGAGAGAGAGAGAGAGCGCATTTGTTCCTTCCCATTATAAAGTACTCCCTGTTCTATAAGAGCTGGGAGTACGTGAAAAAAGAGTGTCCAGTCATGGAAATAACATGGCAATCGTACTGTTTTAGCTTTGTTCTGGTGTTTGTTACGTTTTTTAATACATGAAAGAAGAAGGAATGAATAATAACAGAGGAGAACAAGAGTTACATAATCATATCAATCCACAAGACCAAAAAAAATGCGATCCAGTGGCAAAAGGTCTCCTTGCTGTTTCTAATGTGTACAACGTATAAACTTGCCTGGCGTTATGACATCGAAGACTGAAAAACGGTTTTCAGACATGCTCATGGAGCAGGAGCATTTGTGTCTGTCAAAACATGGGTGGGAAAGCTAAATTCTGAGGAATCTTGTAAACAGGCAAGTGATTGTGCAAACACGATAGTACAAGTCTACGCTGCAGACAAACTTGTTTATCAAATCAACCTCTTAATTGTGCATACAGGAAGATGTTAGCCACAGGCAATTCAAAACTGCGTTCTCCTGAGGAACCGTGCGATTGGTGACAACTGTGATGACGGAGTGGATAACATGATGTGTGTGAGTGATTTGTTTGAAATAATTCAAAGCTTTGCCATATTTAATGCCAACGTGCATCGTAGAGTACAATAATACCTAGCACAGACGATCGTTACGGAAAGAAAAACATATGCACAGTAAATCAATGTTCATTTCATTCCGATGACGTGACAAGCGTCCGTATACAAGCCCAGACGATCACAGACCAGGTTTTTGGGTTTTTTTATTTTTCCTTTAACATGCACATGTGCATACATAAAGTAACACTGTCACAGAACAGTGTTCATTTTTTTACGAAGATCTGTGAATCTTCTATTTCATTTGAATTAATATAATGGTTATGTGTCATTTAACATCGTCGTGCAAGGTTCCATTTCAGGTTACTGTGGTTCTGCCAGTGTTACACACTCAGCAAAAGAAAGGTTTTGATTAATAAAGACCAGTTCTGTCAGTCTTCATCTGTCACGGAAGATACGGTTCTACTTATTGTTTCTGGCAGTATTTCTCTGGACACAGTCTAATATTCTCAGATTCTGCCCAGTTGTGCTGTCAAACAACGTTTGGTGTATTATAAAGGAACGTTTTCAGAGGACACCGGATTTCATATGATTTAAAGTAATGATGGTTTTTGCCAGTCTATCATTGTCACAGAAGGTTCCATTTCAGTTTACAGTGGGTCAGCCAGTCTTACACACTCACAGAAAATATGTTTCGTTTAAATTAAGCCAGGTTCTGCTAGCCTATCACAGACAACAACAAAAAAAAAACAATGCTTCTCTGCCTTTGTCTCTGTCTGTCTGTCTGCCCCCCCCCTCTCCCTCTCTCCTCCCTCTCTCTCTCTCTCTCTCTCTCTCTCTTATAGTTTTAAACTTTCACAAAGCATTAGGTTTCGTTTAAATAAAGTCTGGTTCCGTCTGTCTTATACTGTCACAAAAGCATTCGGTCCTATTTACGTACATTGTCTCAGAAAAAAACATGTGTCATGTGACACTGTTCTGTCAGTATCACACTGTCATTGAATATCGTTTTATTGACATCAACATTTTACCTCTTTTCTTTTCTACATTTTTATTTAACTTTTCACAATGTTTTACACAGTAAAGAAAAAAATAGAAGAAAGGGTAAAGAAAAATAACAACATCTCGTTTCTAAATCCCTCCCCCCCCCCGTCCCCCCTCCGACACTCACTCACCCACTCCCTCCCTCCTCACCCACTCCCCCCTCCCCCTCACCTCGTCAAGCTGTTGACATGTTGATCAGACATCACTTACACATGTATCTATCTTTTAACATGGTTACAATATGATATACAATAGAGTATTCAGTAAAACAGGCATGATTACATTCATATACAATAGAGTATTCAATAAGACATGCATGATTACATTCATATCAAAGTATATGCATCTCCGGGAAGTATAGAGCATAGGTGGAGAGACCGATAAATATATGCATACAGTGATACAATCGGGAAGGAAATACAGACAAAAATGTTGTGGGACAAAATGGGTTGGACGTTAAGGAGCTGAGAAAATGTAGACTTTGTGAACTGTTTCTCAACCGTTATAGTAATGAGTCTCATTGATAGTACTAGTGATAAATTACATTGATAACAAGAAAGGTCTACCACCACACAAACGCTGTTACATGTGATGAAAAGGGAAAAGGTACCAGTTACAAGGAGGTTGATTGTCATGCGCCCCAGTCGGGAGGGGCGTGCATGATAAATTATCGGGACAACGTAGAACGTTATTGTTAATCATTCAACTATACTTGAATCTTCTAGGGTTGAACTGTAGTGAAAAGGGTTCTGTGGTTGATCATTTTTACCTGAGCGGCGTTCAAGGATTTGCATAAGAAAAGACAGCGTTGGCGGAAAAAAATAGGGAGAGTGCAGAAAGAGAGAGAGAGAGAGAGAGAGAGAGAGAAAGAACAGGGCGCCAGCGGCACTTAATTAAAAGGGAAAAAAAGAGAAAAAGAAAAAGAAAAGTTATTCTTAATTGTTTGAGACAAAAGTCTCAAGCTTATTTGTATTGCTGAACTCGTGTTGGCGAGTTTTGGTGCAGATAGCGTGTAAGTTTGATAGGCGAAACAACATGGTAATTCTAAAACAAACAAAAAAAAAAAGTCGAACTTTAAAATGACTTCCAAATTGTACCCCGTTCGCACATCAGGTAGGTAAGTGTTCGCCACCGGAGTAAGAACATCGTTGGTGAGTCTAATTCTATTCATTCACTTTAATATAAGTTTTTTTTTTTGTCTCTTTTCAGACGAGAACCCTTTTCCCCTATGACTGGTCACGAGGCTTGTTAGACTGAAGTGCCAGACAAGACTGACACTACTCCTGTGAATTTGGATAAACCTCAAAATTACGCTTTCATGGATGGAGAATACGACGCTCTCAAAGAAAAATTGATTTTACCGAAGATGTTTGTGGAAACAAACCCTCAAGTAAGTAAAAGGCTAGACATCCTTTTGAGATGCATTTGTAAGCCAGTGAAAACACTGTGCAGAAAACCCGATATTCACCAAAGACTGAAGCGTGGTTAAATCAGTGTAATGGATAAAAAAAAAGTTGTGATATGTTTTGCTTTTTTTTCAAAGTATGTAAGAGACGCTGATAGATTTGTGTAGTTTGTAGAGAGAGCGCCCTATTGTGTAAAGGGACTGTTAGATTTGAATAACGTGAAGAAACAACGTAACTGAAGGTACCCTGACTGTGAAAAGGGACCAATAGCCCCGAAAGGTGTTGATTTAATTTTTTGATTGATTTTGGTGAGTGAGTGTCACAAATTGAAAAAAAAGTATATATACAAAACTGTTTTATATTTGCATGATCAACTTTGTCTGTTAAAAAAATACCCACCCCCCCCACCCCCCCAAAAAAAAAAAAAAAAGAAAAACCAAGTAGGTAGGCTCGGTCTTTGTATTGAATACAGTTAGGTTGCGCTGCATGCGGATGATCACGACGTTCTATGTATGCATGGTGTATGCGTGTGAGTTTGGTCGTGTGACAGTGGTGACACCGACTCTCGAGTTCGGCGGTCANCCGAACTTTGTGAAAATATGTAGATGTGTTCATTATGAGTCACGGATGATGCCCGATGTTTTAGTTTACGTTATAGCCGTTACTAACGGCTGTAACGGCCTGTAACGGTTTTTCTTTTTCATGGAATATCTCAGAAAGTACATGGCCGATCTTTCTGAAAATTAGCAGGTATGTTCATTATGGGTGAGCCGTCACTTATGGTTGCAAGGACCCATAATGGTTTTCTTGTTTATGGAATATCTCAGAACGTATGTGGCCGATCTTTCTGAAAATGTGTAGGTATGTTCATTATGGGTGACGAATAATGCCCGATGTTTTAGTTTACTGTTATAGCCGTCACTAACGGCTATAACGACCCATAACGGTTTTTCTTGTTTATGGAATATCTCAGAAAGTACGTGGCCGATCTTTCTGAAAATTTGTAGGTATGTTCATGATGGATCACGGATGGTGCCCGATGTTTTAGTTTACAAATACAGCTGTTACTAACGGCTATAACGGCCCATAACGGGTTTTTCTTCTTCATGGAATATCTCAGAAAGTACGTGGCTGATATTTCTGAAAATTTGTAGGTATGTTCATTATAGGTCACGGATGATGCCGGATGTTTAAGTTCACCATTATAGCCGTTACTAACGGCCCATAATGGTTTTCTTTCTTATGGAAAATCTCAGAAAGTTCTTGGCCGATCTTTCTGAAAATATGTAAGTATGTTTATTATAGGTCACAGACGATGGCCGATGTTTACCAGAAGAGCCATTATTAATGATTAAACCGGCCCAAGACGGTTTTTCCTCTTTATGGAATATCTCACGCGTATTCAGGGTAAACTGGGAGTACGTTTATATGCTTTGTATCTTTTTTTGATTTAGGTCGTTCTCAAAGATTGAAATTGAATGTTCTGCAAAAATCCATAAAAAATGGTTTCGGTGTCTGAAAGACTGGGTGGTAATCAGAAAAGCCTTGTACTCATCAATGCATGCATATATCCAGGTGAACACACATCAAAAACAGATTGGACCTTTCTGGAGGAAATAGAACATGAATTTGGAGATCTTAATGCAAAAAAAAATGTAGGATCAACATAGTACAAATCCGCCAAGAATTGCGCTGGAAGTGATGTTGGATGAAGTACTTCTTAGTGCGCTGACATCACCATCCCCAACACATACAGGGAGGCAGGGTGACACCGACAGTGTCATTGACTTTGCACTCATTAGACCAAGATTCACAGCTGGCATGAGCGTAGAAGCACTTCTTCGTTGTGCAAGTGATCATTACCCTGTTGTGTTCAGTTTACAGAAAACTATAAAAAGTTACACAAACGAAACAAAAGGACCCTTTTCAATATAACAACACAATGAAGGGATATCATAGGAACGTTAAGGAGTAGAACATGCAAAAGAAACAATACTGTAACCAAACAATTCGTTCAACCCCTTTGGTGGAATATAGGCACGGAAACAGCTTCGAAAGAGAAAAACGCAAGGCTGTAAGAATTTGGCAGAGAGAGAAGAAGAATACCTTGCCCTGATCTAGCTATTAAAACAGACATGAATCAGAAAAACTGACAATTTCCAAAGAGTAGCTGAGGAAGCAAGTGAAACCTAGCAGCAACAACTTTGTTTGTCACTAATTATGACCCAACACTGACTCAGTTCTGGCACTTTTACAGTCGCATGGAAAGAAAACACAAAAAGAAACGCAACCCCAGATATCTTAGACGCTGATGGGATCACAACGCTCAAGGCACATTTTGAGAAAGGGGTCAGCTCTACTTAAACGTTTTATAGTACAGAGTGATCAAAGAAATTTGAAGGAAAAGAAGAAATATTTGACCAAGTTAAACCAATACCTAGCTCAGACTGGCATTGATTACAGTATCTGAAGTGAATGACGCAATAGTTAGATGCGCTGAGGGTAGTGCTCCAGGTCCCGACAAAGTACAGTATGCAGCATAGCAAGAAACCTCGCAAGAGATCTTGAAAGTCGACAAATCCTCCCATCAAATCAAGGAGGCAACAGAACACGTAAAAGTACATGGGAAAATGCGGCCATTTTTGCCTATGAAGTATACGAAGGATTCCAAAAAAGGAAGAAAAGAACATGAAACACTAGCTGTTGCGACTGATCTGGAAGATGCATACAACAAAGTCCAGTTTTCGCTTCT
>JADBJO010012043.1:40000-60675 GCA_016801955.1 Conus betulinus
TCGAACTGTAATTCATTGCATTGTATATCAGCTGGTTCTTTTATTTCAGATTTTCTTCTTCCTCTTCCGTTGCTTTCATTTAAATTGCTTTTAAGTTATAATGAATGCTTTGTGTATGTATGTTTGTGTTCTACAGATGTATGTCATTTATGAGTTGAAGTTTCTGCACACTGTCGTCTTTTAGCGCATATGTAATTTCTCAACTTATTTGCATAAATTCGAAATTGGAAAAAAATACTATCTAATACCACCAAACACTTACAACATTTCATCAAGTCATATGAACATGCATAGTTAATGAGGACCATCAAGTTCAGGTTGCTATAGAATGTTCTTCGGCGTGTTTAGACACAACGTTGTTCTATTCAATGCATGTGTTATGCCAGAGAGAGAGAGAGAGAGAGAGAGAGAGAGAGAGAGAGAGAGAGAGAGAGAGAGAGAGAGAGAGAGAGAGAGAGAGAGAAGACATTACATTCTCAGCAACATTAAACCTTTCCCTACCCCTCCCCCTATTTTTGTAATACATACTTTAATGACACATGGGCTTGATCACCAATTGATATTACTCTCGTAACATCAATGTGATACGTGCATAAATTAAGTAATGTTTCCAGCATTTCTCAATGTGATCTTTATGATCATTAAGGTGCATGACACTGAGTATGCTATTTAAAAAAAATAACATTTACAATGTTGCATGGTGTGAACATGGTTTTGCATGGAATACAGGAGGATTTATTTTGTGTGAAATAAATGGGGACAGAACAATCAAATTAAAAGTATTTGCAACATTCACGTTATGAACATACAAGACCATTCTCCTTAGATATTTTTGTAATGACTTTGATAGAATGCCTTATCTGTTGTCGCAGGGTTAAAACGTGTCAACAGAAGTCAGTATGTCTGACAATACGTGGCAATACTAAGAGACAGACGATGTGTTCTGGTTGTGAGGGGATTTAAATGTCCTCATGCTGAACACGATTGTTGAGGAAAGTCAAAGTCTCATCATATTTTGCGCCTCTTGCGGAAATCATACGAGGTAAATACCGTATTAAAATGAATTTCGCAAAAATTAGTTGACCATAAGCTTTTGCATACATCTCTAAAACTAATGAACACTCGTATATTATTCTCATTGTTATAATTATCATCTTCACTATCATCATTATTATTAGTGTTAGTATCATTATGATTGTCATTATCATTACTATAAGGGTATTCATATACAGCGCATATCCTTGGGTTAGAGGCCAAGCTCAGAGCGTTCTACAATCCTCGTTTTCGCTCACAGAATGGTCTGCCTTCCCAGGCTGAGCCGGCTAAAGAGCTGCCTGATGACACTAGGTTCAGTCGTTTCTTGCTTCATTTAAATCTGAAATCAGTCACTCAGTCATTCTTTCATTTTTCATCCACGGAAGGTGCATGCTCTGTGTACACGTGTCATCCCTATCAACGAAAGCACTGGGTAATAAGCATCTTCAAGGTCAATTGAGGCCTTGTAGCAGCCTCTGGTGCAATCAGTCTAAGAGCAGTCTGTAGAGTGTGTCATCTTAAGATAGTGATATGCTATGTGTTTATTCAGCTGTTTCAAATTAAAAATCATCCTGTGGTTTCGATCCTTTGGGGGTGTGTAAAAAGTGGAAATGAACTGAGCATGATCTGGGGAGCATGTGGATATAAGGCCTTTTGCGACTAGTTTTTGGACCTTATCAGAATTAATTTGCTTTTCTTTACAATTCAGTCTTGGATGTCTAGAAGCCATGTTTGGCAAACGACTGGTTGAATAGTCAAGTTCACGTCCATTTACTGTTTCAAGATTGTCAAGATCTTTTGTCAGCTTTCTCCAGTTTTCACTGCTTTGTGTTTACTCTGCCTGCTTGAAGTGAAGGAACGTCAGCTTCTATGTCCGAGAGCAGGGCTATGGGGGAGCATGCTTATCACTTACCCTTTTTTGTGTTGGCCTCTCAGGCCCTCCTTTTTCCTGCTGTGGTAAAACATCTGACTCTGCCTGCCCTGCAATGGCTTTCTGCGTGCGAGCCCTCTTTGGCGCCAATTTGTCTGGCCTATAAAACCACGCCTCGCAGGTGCTGGCCTCTGATGCCTGTGTACCCACACCCTGCTTCTATCACAGCTGAGCCTATCCTCTCCACTTCTCTTACTTCTTTCAGCGATCCAGCAAGGGTCATCCCAAATAACCGGCTTGTAACAGGCATGGAGTCAGTGCATGGCGCAGCAAAATCATTGCTAAGGAACGGGCGTAAAAATCCTGCCTGCATCTCAGGAGCAAAAGCGCATCAAAGTGTATGTCAGAGATGGCTCTCTTCAGTTCTTTGTCTACTGTGCTTATGCCCTTGCTATCAGCATGGAACACAAGCTGAGAGCTGTTGACAAAAGCAGTAGCACCTTTGACGATGGCCCTTTAACTCTGAGCCAATTTCTGATCTGCTTTCCTAGCAGAGGCTGGAATTTTCTTCATACATGTGGGTTTACTTTGGGGACTTGTAAATTGCCACTATTTTCAGGTCTTTTGGTTATGTCAAACTTTTCTTCAACTTTTTTTTTCTCCATCGGTGATCAGCAGATCAACATTTATGTGTACCACCATGAATCTTGAAAATTCTCGACGTTTTTTTTTTTTTTTGTTTAACAACTTTTATTCAAGAAACAAATAACAGAATACTGTTGGTTTTGTTTCCTCAGTGCTCCCTCGTACATAAACCTTTACCATGCTTCCTGGGTCTTCCATGACCCAGTGACTCAATAAAAACATCGTATCTTATGAACGGATGGAGTTATGCTCAAGAAAACTTAGGAATTTGTCAACAGTTTTAATAGCCATTGGTCACAGAAATTTCATGTACGGGCACAATCAATTATCAGCGTAATTAGTCGCGGTCCCCCAGGACCTATACATTTTAATGGGTTGCACATGACCCACGCCAACGGGTGAGGAATAAGCTGCTGAACCGCTCTTTATCAGGTGCGGGTCTTATTACAAGACCCACGCGATCTGAGCAGGGATAAGCAATAGAGAAAAGCCACTACAAAATGTGTGGGTCTTGGGCGACCCGCACGATCGGGTCTGTGTAGTCAAAAACGTCATCAGGTAACAGATTAGCAGTCTCTGAGTCCTGTTTGTAATACGATCAGGTCAGTGTGTAGTCATCCGGTAAAGGTGAACAAGTCTCTGAGTCTCGTTCTTAATTGTCTGAGGGGAGTGAGGGGCTATAGGGAGTGTGTGTGTGGGGGGGGAGGGTACAGGGTGGGAAAGCGGGGGGAGGTAGGGGAGGGAGGATTGCTGGCGTTTGGGTTGGGTAGGGTAGGGCAGGGTACACCACGGCCGGGATGATTGTGGCTGGGGGGGGGGTAGTGGGCGGGTAGGGGTGGGGGGTGGGGGGGAAAGTTGGCGTGCATTCCACTAGCCCGAGGGTCAATGGTGTGCGGCAAAAATGGGTCCAGTCAATCACGTACTCGGCCTCTCTGCTCGGAAGCGAGGAAATTCCCCGGCGATCGCCGTCGTTTTGAGGGAGACATGGACTTTCGCTGAGTCACTTTTGCAGAGTGGACTTTCGCCGTCACCGAATGGACTTTTCGCCGAATGGACTTTTCGCTCTGGGAAGGTAGTTTTGGGCATTGGGGGTGGGGGGTTCAGTTTTCTATCTTTTGCTTTCTATCCTTTTAGAGAATAGTTTTTTTTTGTCTTCTAATTTTCTCATTTAATGCATGAAGAGACTGGAGAAAATGGCCCGTCAAATTCAACCAATAGTTCATCAAGTTAGCGTGCTCTTTGGCTTCTAGTTCGTTCTTTATTTTTTTCTGTCTCTTATGTCTTTCTTGTTCTTTTCTTCTTGTTTTCCTTTCCACTCTCCGTCTTCCCTTCTTTCTTTCTGTCTGTTTTCTCTGTCTGTCTGTTTGTCTGTCTGTCTTTCTTTCCTTTTTCTTTCTTTCTTTCTTTCTTCCTTTCTTCAAAAGAGTTTTTCATGCTTGTTTCTGACGTAGCATGTTTGATGTATACTCTTCCAAATAAAACAGAAATAAAAGCAAATATTCTTGTTGATTAAACATAGTTCTTGTTTCTAGAAAGCGTAGAAAATGACCAGCAATGTATTTTTTTTTAAGTTTAGAGCGTCTCCCAATCTTCCACTGAGTGACATACCTTGAAGAAACAATGTATGATCAACCAGAGAGAAGGCGAAGATGATTCAATGTATTTGTCAGCAAAAATGGTTATTTCCTATAAGAATATAATCTTCGTGTCAACGGTTTATCAACTACATGTCTATGCTAGAAACTCAAGCCCCTCTTTTTTTTTTTATATATATTGTCAAATGTTATTTGCTCTATTTTCACTATTTTTTCACGATGTTACAATTGTTACAATTAAAAAAGGAGCCTTTTCCGTAGGTTAGCTTCTCTTTCAAACAAAACTGTGATATCATACCCATACCCATATCAAAATTGTTTATTACCATTTTTGTGATCAAAATTGTATGGTTTACAAATTTCACAAATGGGCATTTTACATCATTCGGTTTATATCCAAAAAGTACATCAGTCTTCTGTAAGGTCTTATTTGTTTGTTTAAATATGTATCCACTACAGTCCTTCCATACTTTTTTTTTTTTACTTTTTGGCACCTAAAAAAAAAATGTTCAATGTAGTCATTTTCATTACAGAAAGAGCACTTGATGGAATTCTTAATCCCCATTTTGAATAGCAGAATATTGGTTGGATAGATGTTATGAAGAAGCTTCCAATGTAGTAGTCTCAGTCTTTCTTCTTTAGTGCATTTATTTGCAATTAACCAATTATGCTTTTTGTTGCCAAAACTTTTGACCACATGGCTCTACTATCGACTTCGATAAACTCAGTTGAATAATTCTAGGGTTTATTTCTTTTGTATTTTTCTTCAATGTTGATGTCATTGTGTCTTTTCTTAAAACTTTGTTTGCCATCTTAGCTAAGGAGGATTTTACACCTACTATATGTTCTTTTTCCTCTAATTCATTTTCAATATCTTTCCACATGCTTCAACAGAAGATGGAATTGAAATGGCATCTGAATCATCAACCAACTCTTTCTCGGAACTAGAACTTTCTTCTCTTTTTCTTTTCGTTGCAGGTGAACTCTATTTGGAACTGTTCTGAATCACTCTCCTGCTCAAGGGAGCCAGCGTGCGAGCGCCGTTTTTCGCCATTGACAGCCAGCTCTTGAGTGTGGTTTCCATCTTTCCCACTCTTGCCTTTTCCTTTGTTACTTTCTGCCTTGAGGGCAGCACCAAGTTTCTCTTCAAACCGAGAAAGCATGGTAGTCACCTTGTTAAATCTTCTTTCCCAGTTGTGCTCTGATTTATCCATCCTGCTTTGATTACTATCTTCCTCTTTAGATGACTGATTTTTTCAGGTTTTTCATCCCTCTCAGGGGACTTCTCTCTCTCTCTCTCTCTCTCCTCTCTCTCTCTCTCTCTCTACCCTGATCATTGGCACTGGGGAAAATTTCCGTGCAAAACCTCAGTTGCTTTCCCCATAAATTTGACCGAAAAAGAAATAGCACCAGACTAAATCTAACAAAGTCTCAGTGATATATCACAGTTTAAAAAAAAACATGACTACAAGAGTGTAGCTTGCAGAATAATGTCTTACATAGTAAAGCAATACCAACAAAGCAAAGCGTCAATAACAAATTCGTCCTCAGAAATAAAAAGCAAGACGTACAGACTTACCTGGTGTCCTCGTCACACATAAAAAACATCACATTCACGTAGTCACACAACCTAACACAAGTATATTACAAATCTTTGAGACTTCCCTCGTTTCAAAATTAGTCTGTCAGCATCCCTGTGTTGCCTGGCTCACCATCAGCATCCAACTGACCTGGCTTAGCAGTGCGCACAAACGCTCATGTCACATCATGTTACTTCGCCTGACTAACGCAACAGAGAAGGATATTTGCCTTTTCTTTAACGATTCAAGATTGGTGAGGCTCACGTATCTCTCTGATCATGCTCTGTGGAGAAACAAAAACAGTTGCTGAAAATGTTCAAGGACTGTTCTGGTTCGAGCAAAGGATTGTAAGTGTATGAAAGTTCTCATGTCAAAGAAATCATTTTGTGAGAAACTCTCTGTTGAAATTAGTCTGTGGTCGTTGAACATAAATTTGCATTCTTTATTCTTAGGTACACATTTCCGTACAATAAAGGCGTCAATAGCTAAGTTGACTAGAAGTTGCCGACATGGTTTTATATTGTATGCAAACAGGCCTGTAGGCCTAACAATGTATCTCAACTGAGTGCCAGTGGATAGTATTGTGCAGGCTGTGTTCCTCTCTACAGAAAAGATTGTTCAAATTTCAATTAAGAACCAGTCTTAAGTCTGCCGTAACCTGTCGATCTCTGTGAAGAAGATAATAGATGGCAAGTTTCAGCCAAGAGAAAATCTAGAATTTGTCGTTAGACGCGAACCAAGGCTTTGTCCTGTGAAGACTGATCTTTAGATACCCTCCAGAGTAAACGTCTTGTCTGCTGCTCATGAAGGTCGGACCCCTGCCTGTACACAGACTTCACCTGTGTGTTAACACACTGAGTGCACTTTCAAACTTGACAGCCAGGAACTGTCAACTGCAAAGCGTGTCCGGCGGACAGCCAACATGTGATTAGCAGGCAGACAGAAAGCCCATCAGATTAACAAGAAGTGACAAATGCCTTCCATATGCGCAGTAAAAGTCTAACTAGCTTACAGCGAAAATACTTATCCTCTTACTGCTTGATCTAGGTCTGAGCAAAGCCAAAATAAGGTGCTGACCTCTTTTCCTGTACACTGCACCCCCTGTCAGTAGTAGTATTATTGGTAGGAATCACGCCCCTATGGAGATGGGGATGGATTGTATGTCGTCATAAGAAGTGACATTAGCAGAAGTGACATCACCCGGAAATGACGTGATCAGGGAAGTGAAATCATCCAGAAAGCGAATCATCCCCGGAAGTGTCAAAGGAGTGACATCCATATGAACTAACGTCACAGGAAGTGACATCACTCAGGAATGGCGTCATCTTACAGGAAATGACCTCGTTCCCAGAAGCGTCATCCCTTCTCATCCAGCATGTCGTGATCTTAAAGCGGAAATCGCGCGTGAAACGGCCCCTGACCTTTCTCTTTTTTACTACGCAGTTCGTTTTGAAGTATCGTTCCCCCGAGTCACCTAATCTGTCGAGCCTGAGGGGGAAGAGGGTGGCTTACAAAATCAATCAAGGGTATAAGTAAAAGCAACTCAAGCATGGCTTGAATGGGAGGGTTACTGAGTAGGTCACACACAGGGATAGTCCATTTGGTGCTGGGGAAAGGGTCTTGTTTGTTTTTTTTTTTTTTCACCCCCTCAAGATGGATGTTTGCTGGACACACACCCTTTACACTTGCGTCATAGTGGGCCCTACTGGCCCCAGGAAAACTCGTTTTGTAAAACGTTTTGTTATAATAGCCTTAATTTTTTTTTACTTTACAATTTGTTTTTTTGTTTTGAGAGGATAGGACATAGACAAAGCCACCAGGGGATTCAAACATACATGCATATCAAGTGACATGGAGACAGACTAGTCCCTCAACATGTACATCAAGTCCAAAAGTTACACTTCTACTAAAGATTGGTATAACTGCCATTTTTTCAAGCAGTTTTTTGAATAGACTTACGCTTTTCACAACTTGCTGTTCAAAATTATATTTTGTCTTTAAATAATGTAGAAAGCTTATTACAGTTGGAAGTTTTTTTCTCATGTTTGCATTTATAAAATTAAATATTTCGCTAGAAGGTAATATGAAGTTTAAGGTTTCATCACACCTCTGAAATTATTGGAATGCCAAAATAATACCAATTCATCAGACAAAATTTAATGAAACCATATGCTGACATTTTTCTTTTATTGTTGCTTGAAGTTGTTGCCAAAATGTGCCGTGTGTTCACAAAACCAAAAACAGATGCTCAATCTTTTCCCTTTCTTATGTTACAAAATGTACAATGATCATTCAATTCAATTCTCATGTTTGACAACACAATATCTTGTGCCCAATATATGGTATCGAATTCTTATCTGAAACCATTTTTTATTTTTATTTTTTTTTTGTTGTACCTTTTTAAAAATGACATCCCATTCCAATTCCTGTTCAAGTTTTTTTTATTCTCTGCAAAAGCATGGTTTATGTTGTCACAGAGAAAGGCATCATAATAAACACCGTGCCTCTCTGCTGACCAGGCAGATAAGTTGCCACAATTTAGACCTAGCTTCATTCTTAAAAAGACTGTTTAATCAGCTCCCACTCTTGTTCTTTGCCATTGTTACTGCAGTTTTTCCCGAATATACGCGTTTACTTCCCTTAATAATCCAGTACACAAAATAAAGTCAATGCAAGATCCATATTTGTCATTGAACTCTATCTCCTGCCAAAAGCGTGCAATCTTCTTTCACAATATATCCAATTGTGTATATATACTTTTGTCGAGCAGACTTTGATCAAGGCTTGTTTTTTGTTGTTGTTGTTTATCTTGATATTTTTCATTGTAAAATATATTTTTGGAAGCCTTTCCTTTGGAAATGCAAGTATAATCCTGCGGCCAAATTCTTTGCATGCTCAAATACATCAGCCTGAAAATTGTTTTGGAAACAATTGGCCTAGAGGACGACTGCAACCAATATTTTTCAGATAATCTATTCTTGGACAATTTGCCAAAGTAATACCTTTCCAGTTGCGAGATGATATTCTTATTTTTCTAATCCATGCAAGTTTTAATGCAAATGTATATTTTTTATTATTCTGGCACACCCAAGTCCTCCATTCATTATGTTTTCAACCATAGTGTTTCTACTTATGCGATCCCGTTTTCTATTCCAAAACAAATTGAAAGACTGAGTTTTTGAATAGCATTAATTACATCATTGGGAGGATTTGGAAGTAGAATCCAGAGATACAAACTAGTTTGGACAAGACTAAAGACTTTAAAACAGGCCACCCTGCCAAGTGGAGTAATCTGTCTCTTTAACCGTACCTTATATAACATTTGTTTAAACCAGCCTCTATGTTTATTTCTGAACAGTCAGCAAGATCACTGGTAAATACTAGAAACCCAGAATTTTAAAGTACTGTGGATTCCACTGAATACATAAATGTTGCATGTAGCAATCGTCGAGTTTTTTCTACTGCTGAGAGCCATAAAGCACATGTTTTCTTTTCTGTGTTTAATATCAAATTGATTTTCTCCCAAACCTATCAATTGTTATCAGAGTTTCCTAAAAAGACACTTTGTCACCTTCAAGCATAATTTCTGCATCGTCCACATATTGTAAAAGTTTGTGTTTCTATATCATTATTTGGATCCCTTTTTAGTTCTATTATCTCTCAACATAATGGCAAGGATTTCCTCACACAAAAGGAATATGTAGGTGTAAACTGGGTCACCCTGCCTTGCACCCATGACCCTACAGGAAACCCAACTAGATGCTAGCCATTCACAAGAACAGTTGACTTAATATTATTATAAAAAGTAGTTATCCATTTACGTTTATATTCTGGTCCAAAACCGACGATGCTACAAGTACTTATTCATGAAATCCCCCATTGAAAGGCTTTTCTCGAAATCTAAACATAAAAAGCAAAACTAGGCAGTTGCAGTGTTTTGGTAAGTAGTTAATTAATTATAGATTAACCTAATGTTATCTCCGATATATCTTTGGTCATAAATCCTGTTTTGTCTTCATTGATCAAACTTGGAAGAACCACAGTTTTAGTCTATTCGCAAACACATGCTGACTCTATCTTATAAACAAACATTTAAAAGAGTAATTAGTCTACAGTTTTTAATGGGGGCATCTCGAGATTTATCACCTTGAGCAAGACAAACTATAATTCCTCCTTTTGTGTGGTGGACACTTCGCCTAGTTTAAAAATCTTCATTTAAGGATCGGTCAACGATTATTCGAGGTGATGGCCATAACAATTTTGAAGAACACTTAACAGTAAATCCGTCTGATCTACGTGGCTTGTAATTTGTTTTCATCAGTTGAAGTGCATAGCCAAGATCATCTATAGAAGTTTCTCCTTCTAATTGTTTACCTTTTCTTGGTCTGTTTAAAAACATGAGGTAAAATTACCATTTAAGATATTTTGCAATTTCCTCAACTTCCTTTATCCGGTAAACATTTTTCATATAAGATTTTTCACTTTCTTGTTGGATCCTTTCATCATTGAATATTTCGAACCATCATCTAATGTTAACTTGGTCATATTTTTGTTTAAGAAAGTTTCTTTTTTCAAGTGAGCAGAAAATATTGATTGGCCTGTTCCCCTTCTGCTATCCAACGTGCTCGTGATCGAAGCATGACCGCTTGCATCTTAGCCCTCCATAAGTCTGACTAGTTCCTCTTTGTCCTGCTCTAAATCATGTCTTTCTTCATCAGTCAACTGTTCCTTTGTCTCTACGTTTTCCATATTCCCACTTGAATGCGTGTCGTTTTTCATTACTTCTGCGTTTCTTTTCCGTTGCAAATGCTGTAGTTGGACTTATTATTTTCATTAATGAAACATCTAAAAAGAGTTTTTCTGTAATAGTAAACTGAATTTCTGAACGCTCAATAAATGGCAGTTGTTTCCGCCTTAAATAGGGCTGTACTGCATACTTTTCTTATTACAGCTTTAATTTCCTCGTTAATTTCACAATGTTCTGTTTGCCCTGCAAACAACGAACATTTAATTCCAGAAGTAACGTTTTTAGTTTCTTTAGCAATGTTAAAGTCAGAGTAATCATTGAATGGTCTGTCTTGTATCCTTGCTTAATATCTGCATCCGTGACAAAGGGGGGACTCTATGATCTCGCAAAACTTGAAAAAAAAAATTCAAGTCTACTTGGGGGCTGCAGAGGTGGAGATCTGTATCCGCTATGTTCTCTCTTCTTTTGATTATGGACTTCAACATTCTCCCATACTATCTGATATAGGATCTAGATTTAGGATTATGCATCTTTGCATCAACTTGCTGTAGGTACAGTTAGCATTGTTATAATGTTGTAGTTAAAATAATCCATTGGAAAAACTGTACAATGTTCCCTTCCCTCCAGTTTAAAAAAAATTTCAACACCTATGTCCTTAACATTACCTCTACTCTAAAAACAAAAAAAAGATATCGCTTGTATCCTGATTTGTTCCTCTTTTTTACCTCTTTGATGTGTGGTAGAACATTTTAAAACCTAAATCCGACAGTATGCACTTCTAAACTCCTCCCACCCTTGGTTGTCAACTCCGGATTCAATTCAGATTTAGTCCATACGAGTTTTAACCTCGGTGATCGACAATTAACTCGATGCCAACAGCACTAGATACACCGAAATAAATGTGGTATGTTCCACCTGTATCTTTGTCGAAACCTGCGCTTTCCATCAAACATAAAATCGATTATATTAGTTAAAGAGAATCGGTCTCGACCTCCATCATATCCCCTTCTTGAATTGACAACAAATACTAAGCAGTCAACTAACTTATGCGACTTTTTATACGCAACCCCATCTGCCTGGCTCTGATAACACATTTCACGGTTTGTGGAAGCAAAATGGGCGTCGCATATCCCATGTAAAGATACCACTGATTCCTCCTTTTTTTATTGACTTTTCCGCACGTATTGTTCTGTCTAACTTACATGTTGTCCGTAAACAGCTCATACCCTGTAAAATGCTTTTCTCAGTAATTAGTTGAATCTGCACAAGCGGTGCCCCTTTCTCTTTGTTTTGATCGGCTAGGCGTTCTTCCCTCAGCAGTTGCTGTTGATAGAACCAAACACCTCTACACCGGTTTTCCTCCTGTTATCTCTTTTTATAAGTGCAGAAAACACAACAATATAGGCAGAAACACACCATCCCTAGCAATCAACACACACTATCCAACTGAAATACCCACACAATATCCCTAAACTACAGACAAAAATCAGACAAAATCACCAGTCCCCCTAAGTGACAAGACAAAAGCTTTCAACATCCTCTCTCCTTTCACCTCTCTCACAAAGGGAAAACGTAGCATGATTCAGTCAGTCAAAAAACGAGGTTTCCTCCAGTTGAACCTGATCAAAGACGACATTATGTCCAAAGAGCCAGACATGTACAGCAAAACACTGATAGCATGATGTAAGACAAAGCAAAAAAATAGTCAAGTCTGGAAAATCAAGAGGTCTATAATAACAATATACATGTTTAATTTTGGGACGGGATGCAACTTATGGGTGGCACTCTTGGACATCAGCACTTGTAAATGCTTCCTTGGAGATATCTAAATTTCGCCCAGAAACATTTGTTCACAATTATGCTTTATGCGATATCTGCGACGGAGTCTCTGTTGTCGTGTTTTTTATACGATTTATTACTGACCCGAGTGCTGAGTTTTTGGGCCTTGCGTGTGTCAAATATGAATATGTTTCCCTGTCTCATTCATTCTGTTTCGCAAAAGAGAATTAATTTGGAGAATGTACATTTACGCTTCGAAAGGAGAATGATGATGATAACCTTTCATAGAAACAATTTTCGTATACGCGACCCGCACTGTTAATCATTCCACCTTAAATCGAATCCACTGGAGGCAAGAAACCTGATCTACAGCAGTCTCCGTTTCTCGGCGTCCGTATAACCTGGTTAGGCCATTCGTCAACTTCACCAGGTGGTTCAGAGAGTCGTCTCACTTCAGAATGGTGGTAGACATAAGAGTCACAACGCGAAACAACTACATCATATACAGGTATATCCTTTGAAGGTTACCTTCAGGTTCCCTCGAGTACCAGACAAAATTCTTGGATTTCTAAGCAAAGAAGTGTAGATTCCCCGTCCATGATGTTAGGAACGTGATGGAAATGGTTTAACTGAAACTCCAAGATCCATTAGCTTATGGTGTTATGTTGTAAAATGAATTTTTAAACGCGCCGCTCTCATGGGTTAATTGGTGAGGACTCAAGCTATTGTGTGGTACTTGCTGGTTGCTGTGAGGATCGTAGGCAGTGTCGAGCCACAGAGAATTCATTTCTCAATGAGATGATAGAGATAAAGTTTACTGACCTTGACTGGATTTGATCTACACCTTAGATTAAACCATGGGTTTACAAAGAAACTGAGTTTTCCGTTCCCGGCCGACGTAGGTAGCATCTCAGCATGACCGTGATGCCCACTTTAGTGTCTAAGATAGGGGTTCGTGTGTGCACGGCAAAGACATCCATCTTGGAGGGGGGGGAATACAAAGGACAAAGTCAAGACCTAATTCCCCGCCGACACCGCACTACTGGACTCGAGCACCGTTCTAGTGTGACTACTAATAGTAACCCATGACCCATCTTGAGCACACGCTCGGAGGGTTGCCTATCGCTTGTCAGTTATACCCGTTGCTCAGATAGCAGAATTTTTGTTGTAAGACACCCTCTTTCCCCTCACACTCGACGAAGTGTTCGGCGTCATGATCCGGTTGTCGAGCCTCGTCATTCTGTTTCAAGTGACTCCAAGCTCAAGGATATCTCAAAGTGCGACGGTGTGAGTAAAAAAAAAGAAAAATGTTTAAGGCCGCGTTTGTTCACGAATGCGCGCACCTCTTTTTGTGTACACCCGCTTCTTTTTATTCAGAGCACACCACACTGCTTTATTTGTCGACACGGCCTACACCGTTTATTTGATGTTGTTTTTCTTTGCTCGTACGACGGACACGGTTTTTGTCCCGCCGATGTTTCTGACACGCCGTTCAGCTGCCGCGCTGGATCGTCGTATGGCTTTTTGATTTGCTTACAACCCCGGTAGGAAGAAGGCATGAGACGCGATGTCACTTTTTCAGAGGGTAGTCATTCTGCACGGCACTGTGAGATCTGAGGAAGTGTCAGCTACAGCTAGGATCACTCATTTTTTCACTCTGGAGCTGGTTGATGGTCACTTACGCCAATATCACCTCGTTTTGGGTTAGGTGTGAGTCCTACTTCCGAGTATGAGAGTTCTGTGTGTCGCGTGTGAGTTAACATCTTCTGACTGAGAGTGCATACAATTCATTGTACGACCATTTTATCTATCCTCGAACCCCCCTTATGTGCCTGATGGAACTAACTATGGCAGTCACGCACTTTTCGGCCTCCCTTTTCACTGCCAGCCCACACCTTTTCACTGTTCTTAAGTGCTAATGGCCCACCAGCCCCTAGCACACCACTACTTCCGCACCAACTTTTAGAAGAGGCTACTAAGTCCCCAGCCCCCACACACTGTCTGCAGCAACCAGTTGTGTAATTATTGTTGCTATTGTACCATGCCCCACTATCCCACATTTGCGGTCTGCTTGCCACTGTTTATCAGTGCTGATGTCCCAGTGCTGCCCACACCACACATGGAAACATCTGTTAAAGAAGTAATGTCCCTCAGTGACGCCCAGCCGGGATGCGCCACTGTCTCCTACCCTACTATGGTTTCATAATGTCCTAGCCATGGCATTGTCAACACTGATCAAGTTCAGTAATGACCGTGGTACTAGCTACAATCTGCACCACTGTCAAGGTGCTATGTCAAGGTCCTACGCTATATCTGCACCACTCGTTAAAGTGCTATCGGTCCCCAGTCCTACCCACCAACGCTGCACCCAGTTTAGAAGTACGATGTCGACGAGGCAGCCTACGCAAACGGCCGAGTGCACCAGCTGTTAAAAGTACTATTGATGGTACCCAGCCCTACCCGAAAATGCCTGCCGACCACTGTAGAAATTTCTAATGTGACCCAGTCCGTACCCAATGACGAGCCCTGCACCACTGTTAAAGGATGCTATGTATCTAGTGATACCACCGCGACAGGCACCACTAGTTAAGAAAGATGACTATGTCCTAACCACCACGCTAGAACACTGTATAAGAAGTAATAGAGTCGCTAGTCCTACCAACTGAGACGCTGCGCCCAGACTGGTAGAGGGATACTGATGGGCGCCAGCCGACTACCCCTGCGCGTACAGCACGGAGTGAAAGCAGTAATAGTTGTCCCGAAAGCCCTAACCCAACTTCCGTGCACCAGATGGGTAAGAAGTAGGCATGATCCGGTCGATACCCACTACTCGAAACCCCGTGTGAAGGAAAGACGTGATATGTCCTAGTCTCCCACCGCCTTCCACCACTGTTAAGCACTAGTAGCACAGTGCGTAACCACAGCCGCACCACTGTTAAAGTGCTATGTGCCTATTCTACACACTGGCTAGAAACCACTTTGTAGATACTAGCTAGCACACGTACGACCATATCTGCACCATTGGTAAGAAGGGCTAGATGGTCCCAGGCTACCACCACCGCGAAACAGCAGAGTTAGCGTAACTATGTCCTAGTCCTAAGCCACTGCACTGCAACAATGTAAGGAAGGTGCTATGTTCCGGAAGTCCTACCACTGCGCTGACCGCCAAGCTGTTAAGAGGTAGCTAAGTGTCGCATCAGTGATCTACCCATACAGCTGCCCACAGCTGTGTAAAAGTGCTAGTCCTAAGGTCTGGCCGTATTCATGAGCGTATGCACCGCACATGTAAGTCCTGTGATCACAGTGCTAGCCCACCGCAGTGCACACTGGTTAAAGCATATCTAATGTCGCCAGTCGAAGACGCCGATACCTGCCCCACTGTTGAAAAGTGCTTATGTCAGCCGCCCTAGCCCCACTACCGGAGTACCATGTTAAAGGTGATACTTTTCCAGCCTAGCACACGCTACCTGTACCATGGTAAAGTGCGATATGTCGCATGTCCCTCCGCCACGCTGAGACTGCACAAAGAGGACACGTGTTCAGCCTTGGAAGATCTGATATCACTGGAGCAAAAAGTAGACGTCACTGTTTGGCCCAGTCTGTATAGGGCGGAAATGGTCAGTGGTAGAAGCGACCGGGACTCGTAATCTTGTTGGATTGGCGGGAGTAGAATCTACGCGGGTCGTTACGACGACACAGGGGGCAATTTTTCCCGTCGGAACAGTTAACCCCCAACTTGGTTCTCGACTCCAAATTTCGTCAAGATACAGTCCGCCTACGGAATTGAGGCACTATAAACCGAGGGTTCCGTGTGTGAAAGCACGCGCAATGAAGTCCATCATCAAAAAGTGTTGGGCAGATGGGATTAATCCATGCCTTTCTGTGCAGGGGATGTCCGCAGGAGTATCAGCTTGCATACGCAGAAGTCCCGGTCTTCTTGACAGTTTCACTCCATTAGGACTTGGCTATCTTTTTCTCTTTTTTTTTATTTTTTTTCCTTTTTTTCTATTTTCTTTTTTCTTCTTCTTTGTCTTATTTTCCTTGCCACCTCAGAGGTGTTTGTGCCACGCCGCTCATTCCAGGTTTCTGTCCACAGCCACACTATAGTTTGTCCCGCTGCAGCCCCGATACTGACAGTTCATACGTCACTATCATGTCGTCATGAGGCAGCCCACCAGAGGAGATACTGCACTGCTGCTGAGTGTTGTGTGCATTCAGTAGCGCCTGTTCTGATCCAAACATGCTGACAATCCCAGGAAGACTATACCACAAAGGTCATATGTGTGTATGTATGTATGTATGTAGGTAGGTAGGCAGGTAGGTAGGTAGGTAGGTAGGTAGGTAGTAGGTTGGTAGGCAGGTAGGTATGTATGTAGGTATGCGTGTATCACTGTTTGTTTTTTTTATACCTATTGATTCACTGAAATCTAAATGACCCACATGAAATGACCTACTGACATGCCATTAACTCCAGCCCCGAACGTTTTCAGCCCGATGTGGACAATGCTTTTGTTTCCCTGAAGCTTCAGAAACTTCTCTCCACTTCTTCCCATTCGTGTGTGTGTGTTCAGATTGGCCAAAGTCCCCCCACGTTGCCAACAGACGTGGGATGCATGGTCCCGGTAGGTGAAGCTGGTGAGGTGCAGGTAGCAGCTGCCAGCGATCCACGTCTGCCCTTCCCCACAGAGAGAGTTCACCTCTGTGGCGTTGGCTTCGTCTTCTGCTCTGTGGAACATAGCAAAAAAACTTATGTTGCTTATTTTATCATGCTCACAGTCATAGTGCACGCACTTCGAATACAGAAACCAAACCATCAGTTTAAGTGAACTCCGGCGTTTGTTGTTTGTGTGTGTGTTTTTCTCCTGATGGATTTTACCCCTTTTTCCCCCCCAATATGGAACCCCAACATTACACTGCTTTGATATGTCCGTTCGATATATTACCCCGTGAGCTTTATAGATCTTCCCCTTATTAGTTAGCTTTCAGACAAACAGGCAGATGGGCAAACAGAGAGACGCACGACCACCCTCAAAATGAAAAGTTCGAAAGCATTATGCAAACCGACACCCGCAAATAAGCAGCCAGCAACACAGTTCGACTTAGCAATATACACTACTTGCTGCAACATAGGCACATGCTTTGTCTCCTATTGTTCTCGCCAAGCTCACTTAAAACCAATACGAAGAGCAACTAGAGTGTCTCACATATGCCTGTCACGCGGTGAAATGGAAAGCATGGATTTAGTGTTCGTTGTTTATTCAGGCCTCCACTTCGCTTGATATCTTGTTTTATTGTTTGGGCCAATTGGATCTCTTCTGTAATTTCCTTGTTTTCCCTTTCAGTTTGTTCCTCGGTTTGTTGTTCCATTCTTGCCTCATATTGTGTTTCATCTTGTTTTATTCTGACTTCACGTTGTGTTGTATCGTTGTTTCTTTCAACACGTTCAATGCAAACAAAGCAGTAATACAAACGCAAGTAATCTACCTTAACAGAAGTTATTCCCGTTTGTATACCGAGTCCATTCACACTTGCTGGCCTACACTAATTACACCAAAAACATGAGAAACACACACTCTGCAGACACGTGGTCAGAACTGAGATACATGGAGGATCTTTCTCACACCCTTCTCTCTACAGCGCCTGGTCATCACTTCAGCATGGCTTTGAAAATAAATACGTGGGTTACTAACTGTAGTCAGTCAGCTGACAGCAGTGTGCCGAAGGTAGTGGTGAATTGTTAACTGATTGGTGTTCATTGTAAAACGTATAGTGTCAGTTGTGAATCAGACAGCATGTAGTAAAGACGTAGAAGCATTGCTCTGTCTTCTGAGTTCACTGAAGCGAGAACGAAACAGTGTGTGTGTGTGTGTGTGTGTGTGTGGTGTGTGTGTGTGTGATCATCAAATAATATCACAGCTTAGAAGTGCGCAGAAAGAGGACAGTGCGCAAAGTTGTCATCATTTTTAGAGAGACGTAAAGAAACAAAACAAGCACATAAAAAAGGTAAATCAAGCATAGATCCATATACACACAAAAAGTTTTTTAAAAGAAAAAAAAAATGTTGCATCGATGGACAGTCTGCCAGGTTTGATAATTAATTATCGCTGATCTGTATAGAATTGCTGTTCAAGAATTAACACTGTAGACACGCACACATGCACATAAATATACACATATGTATATATACATACATATATACTATGCATACACACACACACCACACACACACACACACACACACACACACACACACACATCATTATAACGAGCAGCATAATACAGGTAGGCGCCTATTCTGTATCTGATTGAAAAAACATTGGTGTAAAGTTGTTCCATGAGGCTTCAAAGTTTTTGTCTGATTATCATTAACTCTGGCATTGTGTAACTCGACTTTAAATCTGTTGTGCAGTTGATTTTGGAATCCAGTAAAACATGGCGTACGTTTTTCAAATCTACATTTACAGATATAATTTTTGCAAACATTATGATAAAGTCAAATGTTTTGTCTGTTTTATAATGGCGATCCACCCCGAAAATTACAATATTACAAGTGATCTTAGCATTGAAGATGTTTCTGCATTTTTTATTCAGTAAATGTCGACAGCTTTCCAGAAAGTTTGTACATGGTTGCATTCCCAAAACAAATGTTCGATTGACTCTCTTTCTCATTACAAAAGGTGCCGTTCGTCGTATTTGTTATTCCCATAGCATTGAGAATAATGTTCGTACCAATAATTCTATGAACAGTTCTGATTTGTAACCATTTGAGTTTGATATCGTTTATGTTGTGGATGTGGAGAAAGACTTTTTTCCAAGGATTTCAGAATTTCAGCTTTTTCGTTCCCACTTTGTACAACAGTTTGGTTCTGTTCATCATAAGTTAAAATTGTCATAGTATTGTTTGACTCCTCTGCTTGCCTTGAAAATAATATTCACCGCTTTAGGTATATCGAGTCTACTATTAGTGGTGGTGTTTAATTCAATCCCAGTTTTATTTATGTAACTTTTTTATGGAGGAAATCCATCCGTTGTAAGTAACGAAATTTTATGTTATAGTCAAGGTTAGTAGTGAATTCTTCATATGTCATGAATTTTCCGTCTTCTTTTAAGAAATGCATTACTGCAGGTTTTCCTTTTTCAATCAGCTTCTTTTGTTTGATCGTGACGTTACCTACTTTAATTTTGTCATTGTAAAACACAGGTTCCGACAGTAGTTCATTCACTGTCTGGGGTTCTACACATAAGCAAAATTTCTTTGTAAGCCTTAAAAACATGAGTCCAAAATAAATTTGAGTTCGTACATACACAAGCAACTGCTGATCCATAACATTCAGGTTTTTTCAATACATGGATGGGTTTTCCTTATAACATTCTTCCATTTATGATTAGTCGTGTTAATTTTTTTTATCCACGAGATTTTCAAAGTATAAATGTATTTTCTAATGTCAGGTATGTTTAGACCACCTTCTTTTACCGTTTTGATCGTTGTTGTCCTGCTGATCTTATCTTTTTTACCATTCCAAACAAAGTGGAAGCACATTTTTTGCAGTTTTTGAATAAAGGGGTCAGGTGGATCAGGCAAGAGAATCCAAAGATGTATCAATTTCGACAGGACTAATGACTTTAAAAACTGCGACTCTTCCCACAGGTGTAATAGTTCTTTGAGTCCAAATTTTGAATAACATTTTGATTTCAAAAATTTGTCATTATAGTTCATCATTTCACATTCTTTTAAGTCTTGTGTACTAAAACCAGATTCCAAGTATTTTAAAATTTCGGGGGATTCCATATCATTTTTAAATGTGGGCAGATGTTGTCTTTGACATCTTTTGACACCCGAGCCATACAGCTTGCGTTTTCTCACTGTTCATGTGTAAACCTGAAGCTCTGCCAAATGTGTCGAGAAAATGAACAGAACTTTCAAAAGAAACTCTTTCACACATTATTTAATAACTGAGTGTCATCAGCAAAACTGAAACTATTTTATGGCCCATTTCACCTATTTTTTTTTATTCCTTTTTATCAATTTTTCTTCCTTTATCATTATAGCTTAAATCTCTACACTGAGTATAAACAAATACGGAGAAATGGGATCTCCTTGCCTACATCCTTGTTCTATCTCAAACCATGACGCAGTCTGTCCATTTACAATAAGTGTTGATTTAATATCCCTATAAAATGTTTTTATCCACTGGGATATACTTTCGCCAAAAACAAACGCTTTTAGTACCTTAAACATGAAATTCCAATTTAAGGAATCGAAAGCTTTTCAAAATCAATGCATAACAACAAACCAGGGAAATTTTTAAGTTTAATAGTTCATCAAATCGTAAATCAGTCTAATATTATCTCCAATGTATCGATTGGTCATAAAGCCCGTTTGATCTTCACTAATGAGTAAAGGCAAGACGTCTTTAGTCTGT
>JADBJO010012044.1:5000-7500 GCA_016801955.1 Conus betulinus
GTGATGAAGAAGAGGAAGGAGAGAAAGACTAGAAATGATGTGGTGATGAGCTGATTATATAACAGCTGTGTCTGTCTGGCCACTCACTTAAGGCTGAAGATGTTGCTGGGAAGACTGGCGGCCAAAGATGCAGCACCCAACCCGCCCCCCCCATCCCCCCCCCCCACCCCCCCAAAAAAAAAAAAAACAAAAAAAAAAAAAAAACAGAGACAAAAAAGAACAGTAACAGTAATAATGACAACAACAACAACAATAATATAATAATAATAATAATAATAATAATAATAATAATAATAATACGTATAGCAGGAACAATATCACAACAATAACAATGACCATAAAGATCGTAATAACAATAATGATAATAATGATAACAGTGACAGCAACAACAGCAACATACAATTATAACAATAAGAGTCATAATTATAAAATAAGTAAATAAATAATTAAATAAATAAATAAATAAATACATAAATTAAATACTGACACTAATAATAACGAACGGAGAACAACAACGATAATTCCGAGAATGTATTGGTAGTAAATGGCAATCGGACAGTGAGAAGAACGACATAAGGAATTCTAACAAGAAGAATCATAATATGTAACAAATAAATAAATAAATAAATAAATAAATAAATAATACACACACACACACACACACACACACACATACATAAACAACAAGTGGAATAGAGAATAACGCTAATTCCGAGAATATATTGGTAATAAACAATCAGAGAGTAAGATAAGGAAAACACCCCACCCCACCCTCCACCACTCCCCCAAGGAAAACTCCATTGGGGGGGGGGGGGGGGGGGGGGGGGGGGGGGGGGGGCGGGGGAAGGACCTATCAAACGTGACCCTCTGGGCAACTACAAATCACTGTCAGTCATACCAGACTTCTCGGCAAGGCGCCAGAGCAGGAAAGGCGGGGGCGCCGCCATGTTAAGGCTGAAGATTAGGTAGCGCGGCCGTCATGAGCTTCCGCAGCGGGTTGGAAGTTGCTTAAGGTGTGGGAACGGGCGGCGAGCTGAATCGCGGCCGCGTCTCGCCCGGCTGCTCGCCCCGGCGCGTCCGCCCCGTTCCGTACACGCATTCTCCTTCGGCATTTTCGCGAGCGCTCGGCGTGCGAGGTCTGAGTCGGTGCTGGCGGTAAAGGGGTGCGCGAGAAATTGATCGATCCCGCCACTCCGGGCTGCAGCGCTTTCCCGCTTGCGCCGAGTCCCAGCGTGTGAGTTCGAACGGCTGCCGCGGTTTCTCTTCCTTCTCCGACGGACACGTTGGGTCTCTGCGCGGTCGGCGGCGTCTTGACGGTCCGTAGATGGTGGCGTGCCATCGGTGACGACGGTGGGAGAGCGACCTCGCCGGTTCTCTCCAACCCGGAACGAGGGCCCTAGGTGCGTGGGACAGGAGGCTCCCTCCCCTTCGGCCTCAGAAAGAGTAACGCCTGGTTCATCTCGCGAAGGACGCGCCCGTCCCATCGGGTCGTGGTCCGGCACGTGGTAACGAGCAGGCGAGGCGAGGCGTTCGGGGACAGGCTCCGTTCTCCCCCTCCCCTGCTAGACCGGCCCTCCCCGAGTTTTGCTGCTGCTGCCGTCGGCCGTCTCGGGGGCTGGCGTCGGTCGGACCGAAGAAGGATTCTCGCTTGCGATTGGGCCCTGAATCTGTTGTCCGCCGCCACCCGCAGTCTCTGGTGAAGACCGACTCCGCGCGCTGCTTGCGCCGGCTCGCTAACGCGGATCGCCCACGGACTCATCATCTGTGAGAGCGGTCCCACCGGCAAGCCTGCATCGGCCGCTGTGCTGGTTCTTCTGTCCGACAAGGGATCAGGAGGAGGAGGACACGCAGAACACGGGTTGCATTCTGGTTGATCCTGCCAGTAGTCATATGCTTGTCTCAAAGATTAAGCCATGCATGTCTAAGTTCACACCCTCGTACGGTGAAACCGCGAATGGCTCATTAAATCAGTCGAGGTTCCTTAGATGATCCAAATCTACTTGGATAACTGTGGTAATTCTAGAGCTAATACATGCCGACCAGCTCCGACCCCCCCGGGGAAAGAGCGCTTTTATTAGTTCAAAACCAGTCGGGTTCTGCCCGTCCTTTGGTGACTCTGGATAACTTTTTGCCGATCGCATGGCCCCGAGCCGGCGACGCATCTTTCAAATGTCTGCCCTATCAAACGGCTACCACATCCAAGGAAGGCAGCAGGCGCGCAACTTACCCACTCCTGGCACGGGGAGGTAGCTGACGAAAAATAGCTCGGAACTCTTTTGAGGCTCCGTAATTGGAATGAGTACACTTTAAAGTATTGCGTTTAAAAAGCTGGGGGTTGGATCTCGGGCATGGGCGCACGGTCCGCCTCGCCTCGCGGCGGTCACTGTGAATATGAAGCATGTGTGACATCTTCAGCCTTAAGGAGGTTTTTTTTTTCGTGGGGTAGGATGGATGTTGGTGATAGGCTGAAGATGCCGTGGAAGGTTAAGGCTGAAGATGC
>JADBJO010012044.1:12500-20000 GCA_016801955.1 Conus betulinus
CAACCAATACCACAGCCTATCTCCCAACAAATACAACAACAAAATAAACAAAACTAAACACAAAATAGACCAGCCTGATTAACAATTCAGCAATCTTTTTATTGTTTTCAAACAACTTCTTTTATTGACATTTCTTTCAAAAATTACAATTATCTTCACGCACACCCCAACCCTAAATTTTAACAATCAATCACCCCAGTGTCTTTATTCTATTTTTCAAGTCCAACTGACAACCTAGTTCAGAGCCCCTGTTTCAGGCTCACTCATCACAGCCACTGGATTATTCGGCAGGGGGAAACGTTTAAACTGTTGTACTCATCTGCCAGCATAAATGTCCCTCAAGTAGAATGGAGTGTCCAGAGCTGCCTCAGTCCAGCCCCTCAGACACCCAGGTAGCCAGCTGCAGACGCCGAACCGACGTCTGGTCCGCTGTCAGCCGAAAAGTGAAGCTCAGAAGACCTGGCTGCAGGCTTCCAGTCCCCCAGACGTAGTCCTCCCCCTGGTCTCTCACTGGAACAGTTTTTCCAAGTCTCGCTGGATCTGGACAACACTATCCTGGTTTACCCCTCTTGTCACAGAATTCTCCCCCTCCGTGTCAGAGCCTCAGTTCAGTGGCTCAGACAGAAACCAAATACAAAGGGAATATTCTCTCCCACATAAACAAAAAATGTGTGTGTGTGTGTGTGTGTGTGTGTGTGTGTGTGTGTGTGTGTGTGTGTGTGTGTGTGTGTGTGTGTGTGTGTGTACACAGATGTATGACAAATGTGTTTTGGCTTAAGGCTGAAGATGGATCAAACCAGAGACATTCACAAATGCACACACAGGTATGCCTATACTTATAGACAGAGAACTACATAGACATCCAGACACTCTCTCTCTCTGCCACCTTTATGCTTTTTCCCACCCATACTAGCTGAAAGAAAATCACGGTCTTTGAGAAGTCTGCTCATGCCATCAGCTCTCCCGATTCCAGACGATATCTATGCTGTATGCTTCAAATGTACAGCTTAACACTGTGTGGTTTATGAAAACCATCTAGTTGAGAGCAGAACATTCAGTAGTATGCAAACAGGAGAGACATTCACCGTCCGTCATCGACTGTCCCTGTGACAGCAGCAATATCATCTACATGCTGTACTGCACCAACTGTCAGAATACACACTACATGGATGAAACTATAAGATCGCTTCTATCTGCACAGGTCTGACATCAAGTTGAACAAAGGTACATGTGTTCATGTCAACAATCATTTCAACTTACCTGAACACTCTCTGAAGAACATGAAATGCATTGTGGTGGAAAAGCCTGAACAAAACCGCAAGACAGAGAAGAGAAGATTTCTGGAAGAATAAACTAAAGAAACTAAAGTTTATCCTTTGGGACCCAACGGCCTTGATTCCGATGGACATTGATTTGCAGAGTGGAGACGGGGGAGTCTCGGTTAACTTATGGGAGTGGTGGGACATGATGTGGTTGGGTGGAAAACTTTATGAGATCTGCACGTGTGTGTATATGTATGTTTGTGTGAATACTGTTATGGAATTGTCCCTGTGGCAGGGGGACTTGGTTCTCTGGCGGTCTCGGTGGCAGAGAGACACATGCATGCATGTGTGTATGTGTGTGTGTGTGTGTGTGTGTGTGTGTGTGTGTGTGTGTGTGTGTGTGTGTGTATGTGTAAGTGTGTGTGTGTGTGTGTGTGTGTGTGTGTGTGTGTGTGTGTGTGTGTGTGTGTGTGTGTGTGTGTGTGTATGTGTAAGTGTGTGTGTGTGAGTGCGTGCGTGTGAGTGCGTGCGTGTATGTGTGCATCTCTTTTTCTTCTCAATCTCTCAACTTTATCTCTTAATCTCATTTTTTTCTTTTAAATGGCAGAAACACTGACGTCATAGCTATGACAACTTTGTTCAAATGCATCAATACTTATGACCTTACCTTGTCAATAAACAGGCCCCAGAAGAAGGCCGCATGGCCGAAAATTTGGCAAAATATTATGATATTAAGTGCGTTGTGTTTTCTTTTTAATGTATTTATTATGTATATTTGAATGCAACACACGTATCAGCTTTGATCCACACTCTGTTTTCAAGCCCTCGGCTCCCGATTCAACTGTGCCTGGTGTTTTGTTTTTCTTTTATCTGGACCTCACTTCTTGTATCCGTTACTGGATCCAGCACCAGAGTTACAATGGATCGTAGCAGCTTACTCATTGAACGACAAAGTTGTTCCTAAAGGAATAAAAATTAAATTTGGAGTGGAGACCCTGCCATAATCAGAATTTCTCTTACAATCTGTTTCTAACATTTCTCATTGTGCTAGTCGTGACATACTTCATCATGTTAAAGAAACATACAGAGTTATTTTTACTAAAGAGCAGGAGAAAATACACGGGCTATTGTACAATCTACATCAGACACTTGATTACGCTCACTTCGAGGCTGTTACGTTTCACCCTCGGAAAAAAGCAAAACTGGCGCAGCTTCAGGATCAACTCAAAAAGAAGAAAAAGAAGAAATTACAGAAGCTTCTCCCGCTTCTAACTTTCAGACTTCAGACTTCAGACTTCAGAAAACTTTATTCTCTCTCGTTAGAAGAGAAATTACATTCGTGACCGCTGCCCTAAAAGTTAAGACACATATTTATAGTTACAAACATAACACTGAAAATTAAAGCTTTCAAACAATGAAACACGCGCCAGCACCAGTTAAAGAACAGACACCTAGGAAGAGGAGAAAACATACGGTTTAGAAGAAACAATGCCACTAAGAATACTGAAGCAAAGAATACAGTAGTTAACTTGTCAGATTTCGAACTCACCCCTGACCAATTCAACCTTCTGGCCCTGGGTCCTAAGTTCTGTCCCACCCCCATGAGTTTCGATCATGATCAGCTAACTCGAGACGTCACAGAAGCATGCTGAAAAATCAGACTGAAAGAGATGTTCTATGACTCTGATGAAGACAATGAGACTCCTAATACTATACCCAAATTCTTACAAGCCACCTGGTGGAAGAGATGCAGCCCTTGATGAATACATCAACTTACTTGACTTAAGGACTAATCCTATCACCCTAAACAATGACCACAGAACAATCTGGACAGGAAGAAAAGGACTGCTCTGAAAGAACTTCAAGGACTTGTCCACAACAGGACACCTCGCATGAGCACAGCTGACAAAGGGGAGCTGTTTTCATTTAAAATACCAGTGACTATATTGCTGAAGCTCATCGTCAACTTTTTTCCACTCAGCACTATGATATAATTAAGAAAGATCCTTCAAACACCATTGCTAGAAAATCTAACCACCTGCTGAACCGACTTCTGAATAATGACTTCATCGATGAGAACACACACAAATGGGCTACTATTGAAATTGGGAGTGTACGCTGCCATCAGTTTTTACATGCTTCCTAAGATCCACAAAACTTTGGAAAACCCACCTGGACGTCCCATTGTCTCAGGAGTTGGTGGCCCCACCGAACGTATCTCCAAACTGGTGTGGACCACTGGTTACAGGACCATGTCAAGCAACTTCCGTCCTATGTGCAAGACACCACACACATGCTCCATACACTAGACCAATGGAACCGTGAGTTTGTCCTTTTGACAACAACACATACCTGGTCACCACTGATGTCGTTGGACTCTACAGTAACATTCCTCACGCCCAACATGGAAACAGCAGTGAGGGCGTTTGTTGACAAAAATGATTGCGTCAACAACATGCCCACAGAGCGTTTCTGGAACTGATGAACCATGTACTATCAACAATGTAATCCACTTTGACGGGCATTTCTACAAGCAAAAACTGGGCACTGCCAAGGGCACACCTATGGCACCTATGGCAGCTTGCCTGTTCATGGGCTGGCTGGAGGCACAGCTGCTGGACAACAGCCCCTTTCCTATCATTTGAGAACTGTGGAAACGGTTTATAGACGACATCTTTCCTCTGTGGTCTTGATCAACAGAAGAACTTCACCAGTTCATTGAGTTTTTGAACCAGTCCCACCCTACCATCAAGTTCACTATGAACTGTTCTAAGGAATCACTACCATTCTTGGAAATCTTCATCCATCTGATACATGTATATATACATATAAATATACAGATACATATCATGATGCATAAATCGAGACACACACACACACACACACACACACACACACACACACACACACACACACACACACTTATATATAATTAGAGGCAATGATCTAGACAGACACACACATAGACTCTTATACATCCATATATGTGTGTGTATGAGTGTGTGTGTGTGTGTGTGTGTGTGTGTGTGTGTGTGTGTGTGTGTGTGTGTGTGTGTGTGCGCACAAATGTACATAAAGTATAACACATGTGTTTTCACTTAAGACTGAAGAAGCATCAAAACCAGAGATTCACAAATGCACACACAGATATGTCTATTCTTACAGACAGAAATCTCCACAGACACCCGGACAGTCACACAGATACATGTGTGTATATATATATATATATATATATATATATATATTTTTTTTTTGTTGTTAAAATAGTATGGTAAAAGGAAGTTTTAAAATCATCAACAGATCTGTTTCGAGCGCTGGCTCTCCTCAGGATGGTGCTGGGTCGCCTACTGCCGGTGTTATATGGCCTAATGTCACTGTTTGCACGTGCGGATTGGCTGCACGTGTTGTTCGGTTTTCAGGTTGTTTACAGTTCAGGGTGCGTTTGCTGACAACGAAAATGGAACCAAACGAGTACTCACAACTTCTTGATAAAAACATTCAGAAAAACTACAAAAAAGCTGATAAAACCATACACAACAACATCCGAAAAAAAAAAAAAGAACTCATACACCACATGGATCTAGGTGACAGGGTAGAAACAACAGCAATAAAAGAAGCCTTCATAACTCTTAAAGACCATAAACCCAATTTCCACAACAACCCAACATGTAGACTAATAAACCCATCTAAATCTGAACTGGGCAAAATAAGTAAAGAAAATCCTAGAAAAAGCCATAAAAAAACATAAAATCAAACACGGAATACAACCTCTGGAAGAACACATATGAAGTTATCCAATGGTTCAAAAAAATCTTAACAAACAGAAGAACACAGTATTCATCACATTCGACATAGTAGACTTCTACCCATCCATAGATGAAGAGCTACTCACTAAAGCTCTGAAATTTGCTAATAAACACACAGACATAACAGGGTCAGAAATGGAAATCATTTCTCCACACCAAGAAAACTTTACTCTACAGCAGAAATGAAACATGGATCAAAAAACGAACAGAAACTCAACATTTGATGTGACCATGGGATCGTATGACGGTGCCGAAACATGCGAACTGGTCGGACTGTTCATGCTATCCAACATCCAAAAACAACTCGGAAAGCAAGTCGGACTATACAGAGACGACGGCCTCGCCGCGCTAAACAACAATCCAAGAACCATTGAAAACAAGAAAAAAGAACTATGCAAAATTTTCCAAAAAACCATAACTTAAAAATCACCATCGAAGCAAACAAAAAGGTAGTGAACTACTTAGACATAACACTTGACCTCAACAACTATATATATATAAACCATACAAGAAACCTAATGACACTCCCATTTATGTAAACATCATAGCAACCACCCACCATCTATACTAAAAACCATACCAATGGCATAAACAAGAGATTATCTAATCTGTCACATAATGAAAGAGTATTCAACAACGCAGCAGCAGAATACCAAGAGGCATTGCAAAAAAGTGGTTACAGCTACAAACTACAATACAACCCAGATAACAACATGAACAAAAAAAAAAAAAAGCAGGAAAAGGAAAATCACATGGTACAACCCTCCATATGATGGACGAGTAAAAACAAACGTAGGGAAAGAATTTTTTTAAAATTTTGACAGCATCCTTCCCAAAAGAACACAAATGTCCAAAATATTCAACAAGAACACCATCAAACTATCATATTCATGCATGCCTAACCTAAAAAAATATAATTGATTCATCCAACAAAATGAAAAGCAACACAGCAAAGAAGGGTGAAGAAAGGAAATCCTGCAATTGTACTACAAAAGAACAGTGTCCCTTAAGCAACAAATGCCTCTATAACAACATTGTATACCAAGCCACTGTGACATCAGAAAATGAAAAAGAAAAATACATAGGGATCACTGAAAATCACTTCAAAACCAGATATGCAAACCATAAACAGTCATTCAACAAAGTAAAATACAAAAAACCAAACAGAACTGAGCAAATATATTTGGAGACTTAAAGACAAAAAAAAAAACTATAACATATCCTGGAAAATCATAAAAAGGGCATCACCATACAATAACATTTCAAAAAGATGCAACCTATGTTCAACAGAAAAAATGGTTAATACTATGCAAACCATACTTAGCAACCCTAAATACTAAAGTAGAAATAGTAAACAACTGCAGGCACAAATGGAAAAATCGTTGTCAGCAAACGCACCCTGAACTGTAAACAACCTGAAAAAAAACCGAAACAACACGTGCAGCCAATCCGCACGTGCAAACAGTGACATTAGGCCATATAACACCGGCAGTAGGCGACCCAACACCATCCTGAGGAGAGCCAGCGCTCGAAACAGATCTGTTGATGATTTCAAACTTACTGAATTTGGTTGCATGCCTGATCAGTCAACTTGAATTTGATCAGAAATCAACTCAGTCTGTGTCATGCACATCACAGCGGTGAACTGAAATGTGCACATACTGCACGAAAAAAAGGGTGCAAATCAAACAGGCCTGTGCAACAGAGCACATCTGAACTGCAGGAATACTGCAATGCACGTGCAACCCATGTCTTATCTGAACAGGTCAGCCAGTTTTGAGAGACTGGTGGGCATTTATGCCTGTGTTTACGGCACTTTTGCAACCATGCCTCGGAGACAACGACTGAGTCAGGATGACCAAGGGCGGGCAATTGCGTGGCTTCAGGAGGGCGTGGGGGTGCGAGAGAGTTGGTCGTCGACTGTCAGTCGCCCATTCAGTCATTCAGACTTTGAGAGACCGCTTCAACCAGACAGGAAGTGTTGCTGAGCGAAGACGTCCAGGACGCCCAAGGTCCACCTCCAGGCAGCAGGACAGGTTTGTTGTCCTGTCAGCTCTGAGGCAGAGAACGGCCACTTCCGACACACTCAGGGGGGGCAGCTGCAAGCAGCCGGCAATGTCACCGTCAGTGACCAGACCATTCGGAACCGGTTGAGAGAGGCACACCTGCGCTCAAGACGACCAGCCGTCCGTCCTGTCCTGACACCAGCTCACCGTGCTGCTCGTTTGGCTTGGGCCCAGCGTCACTTAGCATGGACCAGAGATCAGTGGGCAAGAGTATTGTTTACTGACGAGTCCCGCTTTGCCTTATCATTTCATGACGGCAGGAACCGTGTCTGGCGGCGGCAAGGAGAACGCTATCACGATGGTCTCGTGAGCGAGCGTGATCGCTATGGTGGTGGATCCATAATGGTGTGGGGAGGGATGGCACGG
>JADBJO010012044.1:27500-35473 GCA_016801955.1 Conus betulinus
CATTCGCAACTGTGCCAATAAAATTTATATTCTCACTTTTCTTTGCATTGGTATAATTAATGTCAAAATGTCCTTTTTGTAATTCCCATGGTGGAATACCACTACATGGATTACTACATTTTACCATATCTTCTAATCCTATTTCTGATTGTTGAAAAGTATCTAGAGTTTCAGTTTTTATTGTTTTCAGACATGATATGTTTTTGGCTCGTTTTGGGAAATCAACATCTGATCTTTCTTAATCCAATTTCATTTTCAACATTGTTTTTACTTTAAGAGCCTTTTAACAAATATTTAGTGATGGCAAGCTGACAGCATTCAGTTAAAGGAAGTACTCCTACCTCTCTATATGTTGCTATTGTTGATGTATGGAAAGGAACCCCCAACGTCAATCGAAAAGCTTTACAGTCCACGCTTTGTAATTTGTTTAATAAATATTTTGGAGCAGTGAAAAAAGCTTCTTGACCATACGTAAGCCTAGAGCGAACAAGACTTATCGCTAGATGTTTTAGTACTCTGACATCTTGGTTCCAGTATTGCTTACTGATAACTTTCAAAAAATTTAAAGTTTTTCTTGTTTTAGATTGTAGTGTATGCTGTTTTAAGCATGGACCGTACCGGAACGGTATACCAGCTTCGGCTCTGCATGATGGCGGCGACAGCCTCTGTATCCACGTGTACCTAGCAAATAAAGTCCATATCTTTGGCACCAAGCACCGTCTTTACCTTATTGAGTGTGCGGCATACCATTACATGGTGTCAGAAGACTAGAAAAGTAACCCACGACCATGACAGAAACTGTCATCGTAAGGACACCAGATCCACTCTGTGTCAACAGCAGCAACCCCAGTGCTGAGTGGAGCAAGTGGAAGATGAAGTTCAACATCTTTCTTCAGGCTACTGGCGCAACAACAATACCCAACGTCGTCAAGGTGGGACTTCTTCTAAACCATATTGGCGATGAAGGCATCGAAATCTATTCGAATTTCGCCTACCTACCAGCCAGAGACAACCCTGAAAATGCTGACGAAAGGCTCCCAGCAGAAGACCAAAACGACTATGCAACTGTCCTGCGTAAGTACGACGAATTTTTTAACCGTCGCGACCCCCAATTGATGCTGAGGGAACAGTTCTGGTATAACCTGCGTAGAGAACCGTCCCAGACATTCGATGCATGGCTACGCACTGTAAAGGAAAAAGCTAGTGCATGCAAATTCGCCAACGTCGACATGACGATTAGGGACAAATTGGTGTTCTCTTGCCATGACGACACTGCAAAAATTAAGCTGTATGACGTGGGAGCAGGACTCACCCTCCACAAAACAGTCGAAACTCTTTCTATGAGAGAACTGACGAAGAAAGAACTGGCAAACACAAAGTCGGCAACGGTGGACGCCCTGCAGGCTGCAGGAAAGGTGAAAGGGTCATTGTCGCACAAAAATGGCCACAATCAAACGGCACGCAGTCATCCATCTGGAGGGTCAGTAAAGACTGATACCTGTGGTTACTGCAACCGACGACACCCTATAGGCAAAAAACACTGCCCTGCTGCAAAACTCACTGCAGAAAATGCAACAAAGTGGGACACTTCGCCATTGTCTGCAGAAGTTCCTTGGCAGTCAGAGAGGTACAAGAAGAAAACCAACAAGTCGAAAACTACTTTGTTGGAGGTGTACAGGCGAAGACACCATCAGATCCAGAAACTGGGACTGATCCATGACATTCCTGGTGCATTCACTGTGCGTGCAATCCACACTATGCCAAGCAAAGCAAAGCACCAGACACGCCAAAGTGGGAATGAGCCTCCTCCGAAGTCCTGGTCCAAAGAAGACGTGAAGATGAAATATCCACAACTCTTTGGAGGACTGGGCGAACTCAAAAATGAACAACATATTGAGCTCAAGGACAACACCAAACCATTTTGTCAAACCATCCCAAGAAGGTTCCCATCCCTCTGTTGGAGAAAGTGGAAGCAGAATTGGACAGGATGGTCAGCAGCAATGTCACTGAACCAGTAGAGACACCAACAACAGACTGGTGTGCTCCGATCGTTGTCGTCCCAAAACCAAATGGAGACGTCAGAATCTGCGTGGACCTGATGAAGCTGAACACAAATGTGAAAAGAGAAATCTATGCCATGCCTTCGGGAGAGGAAAACTCTGAACAAGATTGCCCATGGCAAAGTTTTTTCCAAACTTGATGCAAACTCAGGGTTTCACCAAATCAAACTGGATGAAGAGAGCTCAAAGCTTACAACTTTCATTACTCCCTTTGGGCGCTACAGGTTCAAACGCCTTCCCTACGGCATATCTTCAGTGCCAGAATATTTTCAGAAAAAAATGGACCAAATTCTTCAAAGGCTTGAGGGAGTACTGTGTCACATAGATGACATCCTTGTCTTTGGCAAAGACAAAGTAGACCTTGATGCAAAGCTGAAGGAAGTTCTTGACTGACTGTCAGACAGCGGCGTAACCCTCAACTTGGATAAATTCGAATTTTCCATGCTCCGCCTCGAATACTTGGGACAAGTGATCGATGCAGATGAGGTGAAGAGGGATCCAGCAAAAACCAAGGCAATCGCTGATATGAAGGAACCAGAGAATGTAGCAGAAATCTGAAGATTCCTGGGGATAGTCAACCAACTCATGGAGTTTGTACCCAACCTGGCTGAGAAAACCAAGCCCCTGAGAGACTTACTACCGAACAGATGCAGCATGGACCTGGGGACCAGATCAGCAAAAAGCCTTCAAAATCCTGAAGCAAGATCTTGCATCACAAGTGACTCTTGCTCTATACAGCCCAGAACGTGAGACCGTTGTTTCAGCTGACTCAAGCAGCTATGGTCTGGGGGCTGTCCTTCTCCAGCGCCGGGACAATGGCATGCTTCATCCAGTCGCCTATGCAAGTTAGTCATTAACAGCCACAGAGCAGCGGTATGCCCAGATCGAGAAGGAGGCATTGGCAATTACCTGGAGTCTTGAACACTGGTCTGACCTGCTCATTGGCATGTTCTTCCGAGTACAGACGGACCACAAGCCCTTGGTACCTCTGTTTTCTTCCAAGCTGATTGATGAACTGCCCATTCGCATCCAGCGTTTCAGAATGAGACTGATGCGGTTTTCCTTCGAGATCGTCCACGTCCCGGACAAGGAGCTTCATACTGCAGATACCTTGTCAAGAGCTCCTTTGCCAACGACAGACACTAAGGACAACAACTTGACAAGCCATGTAGAGGCATATGTCAACTCCGTGCTTGTGACCATGCCACTCAGCGACAGAAGACTGGAGGAAATCAGGGCAGAGCTACAGAAGGACGATATCCTGTGTGTGGTCATGCACCATGTTCAGACTGGCTGGCCAGATGAGACTACCCTAAATCGTCCTCTCAAGACCTGTTTCAATGAGAGAGGCAGCATGTCTGTACATGATGGTCTCCTACTCCGAGGGAAGAGGCTCATCATCCCATATCAGTGCAGCAAGATGTCCTTAGACACCTCCATGATGGGCATCAAGGAGTCAACAAAACAAAGGAAAATGCTGCCAACTCAGTGTGGTGGCCTGGCCTCTCCCAAGACGTTGACCAGATGGTGAAGACCTGCCCGGAGTGCACCAAGCATCAAAAGGCTAGGGTGGAGCCTATGAAGGGGACTCCATTTCCGGAGAGACCTTGGTCCAGGATTGCTGCAGATTTTTTCGAGTACAACGGCAAGCTTTTCCTGCTTGCCATTGACTACTACTCCAGAGACATCGAAATGACCCTGGTTTCAGTAGAGTCACAGCAGAAAAAATAGCAAGAATGAAAAAGATCTTCAGTCGCCACAGCATCCCAGATACTGTCGTGACAGACAACGGGCCGCAGTTCACTGCAGAAAACTTCAAGTCCTTTGCACAGTCCTGGGGATTCGACCCCGTCATATCATCACCCCACCATCCCCAGTCCAATGGAGAGGTTGAACGTGCCGTTCAAACCATCAAAGTCTCATCAAGAAAACCAATGATGAGTACCTTGGCCTCCTGATGTATAGGAATACCCCATTACCCAATGGTTTTCCCCTGCCCAGTTAAGCATGGGACGCAGACTCAAAACCAGAGTCCCATGCCATCCCAACCTCCTCTTGCCCCAGACCCCCAATTTCCTGATGGTGAAGAAGAGGGAGAAGGAGTACCATGAGAAGATGACAACTGACTACGACAGAAGACACAGAGATGTCACCCCAGAAAAACCTGTCACCTGGTCATGCAGTCTGGATTCCCAATCTGAAGAAAGAAGCCACAGTCATCCAACACCATGAGGATCCAAGATCCGTGGTTATCGAAACATCTGACGGTAGCCTCCCTACGCAGAAACCGTCAGATGACCAGGAAGCTCCACCAGCCAGCAGACCAGTCCAGCCCAGCACACGAACCTCCTCTACAGGTCAACCCACATCCTGGAAGAGAGGTGCCTCCTACCCACTCCCAGAAGATGGGACCACATCCAGAGAGTCATCCCCTGGCCAGAGCCCCTTACTCCAACACCAGATGGGTGCCAGAGGAACACCTACATCCCCAGAAGGACTTCAACCCTTACCCAGAAGATCTGTACGGGCCCACAAGAAGCCACATCGCCTCATCGAACAGTTGTGAAAACAAAAAAGAGACGCTGGTGAAGGACCCAGTGCCAAAAAAAAGGCAAAAACAAATAGACACTGGTGAAAGACCCAGTGCCACAAAGGCAAAAAAACAAATAGACACTGGTGAAAGACCTGGTGCAGTGATTTACATCTAGTCACACACTTTTTACCGGTTCTAGTCATGATATAAATTAAAGTTTACAAAGATTAGATTAATCTTGCATCACAATTTCGTAACTAAGAACAGTTTACTATGACTGGAAGATGAAATGGATTTGATAATGAAAAGAACATTTAAGATGTTTTCGTCAGACAAGGAACCTTTCACTGCAAAAAGATAACTTTCCCGCCTTTAAAAAAAAAAGGGGAGATGTAGTGTATGCTGTTTTAAGCATGGACCGTACCGGAACGATATACCAGCTTCGGCTCTGCATGATGGCGGCGACAGCCTCTGTATCCACGTGTACCTAGCAAATAAAGTCCATATCTTTGGAACCAAGCACCGCCTTTGCCTAATTTAATTTAGAAATAATATAAACCCCCCAAAACTTTACCCTTTGTTTATATTCCAAAATATCAGACCCAATATGGAGGGATGGTAGGTTGGTGGATCAGCACCATTGTTAAATAAAACCAGATGAGTTTTCTCAGTTTATAGTGTTAGTCCATTTTCAAGCAAGGAGTTATTTAGTTTATCTAATTCCATTTGATAAGCTTTTCTATAGTAATTTATGTATCTTTTTGGTGACTTCTTTTTCATGGACACATTCATCCACATGCAAATATCATCTGCATATTGTAATAAGTTGACATTTTTTGACAAGCATTGAGGCAGGTCATGAAGTAATATATTAAAAAGATGGGGCGCTATTACCGAGCCTTGTGGAATACCCATTGTAGGCATGCGTGTAGTCGAATAGGAATTCCCCACCTTTGTTTGCATGCTTCTTTTCATCAGTGAGTCTTTCATGTAAAAGTAGATGTTCCCAGACAAACCAATTTGTTTCAATTTATAGTAATTTATGATGCCAAACACGATCATATGCCTTTTTTATATCAAAAAAGGTTGCTAGAATATTCTTTCTGTGAGCAAACTGATGCTTTACCTGTGTAGTCAATTTGACAAGATGATCAATGGTTGACGTACCCTTTCGGAAACCAGCTTGGTTTTTGGGAATCACTTTATTTTTATTACATAGAATATTCGTCTGTTTAAAACTATCTTTTCCATAAGTTTGCCTACATGCGAAGTTAATGATATAGGTCTGTAATTATTCTTATTACTTTTCGTTTTTTTCCTTCCTTAGGAATCGGTATTATGATAGAATGTTTCCATATTTTAGGGTTTTGTCCCTGTTCCCAACACTTTTGAAATAAGTCGTGTAGCAACAGTACCCAACTGTCTGGCAATTGTTTAAGTAAGATATTAGAAATAGTGTCCATGCCTACTGATGACTTTTTGTTAGTCAGAGAAAGTATAGCTTCTCTCAACTCACATATAGTAATTGGAGCATTGACATAAAGATCATCTTTTCACTGTGGATCTTGATAGTCATCATTTCTTTCTTCATTTTCCCTGAAAATTTTATGATTTTTTGGTAGTTTGCTTGCATTCATTATATCAGCAAACATATCCACAAATGATTCTGCCTTTTCCGAATTACTTGGTAATTCATTACCATCAAATTTGATCGGACAGTGTGTGCAAATGAACACCATTTTTCATTTCATTAAACTTTTTGCACACTCTCTGTAAGTCTTTATGTGTATGTGTTTCATTGGTGCAGAAATTAGACCAATATTCCCGCCGCTTGACTTTTGCAATCGTTCTATTACTCATGACATTTGTTTTCTTCATTGGAGCATGCGTTTTTGGTCCAGGATTTTGTAGATATAATTTATATTCTTCTGTTTTCTTGTCAACCGCTTTCTGGCATTCATCATTTCACCATACATTCCCTGCATGTTTATCTGATTTGCGAGCTGCATATTTAGGAATGGCATAATCAGCAGCATTTAGGAATGACATAATCAGCAGCATTTAGCAGTGTGCAATTCCCCAGCCCCTAAGAATGATCCTAATATTCTTTCATGTGCTGCAAGTCTAAAGTTTAATGATCAACTTATAATAAATGTTGTTTCTGTCTACTTACCAAAAGGCCCAACAGAAATTAACACGGAATAGATTCGTACAATACAAAATCCAAACAAAAAGTGGCTAATTTGTGGAGACTTTAAATGCACACTCCCCTTTTGGGGAGAAAAATTGCACTTTTATCACTAGTCACAGATTTTTAGAAAACATAATAGACTCAAATCTTTACCTTTTTAAACGATGGAAGAGTGACTAGAATTCCTGACAATGCAAATCATAGAGCCACTGCCATTGATCTATCTTTGATATCCCCTGCTTTGGCCCATAAATGCACATGGGAACCACTTTGTGACACGCTTGGGAGTGATCATATACCCATTGTTACCACTGTCAATGATCAACAAATATCTAGCAATAGAGATGAAGATGTCATTCCTAAATATAACTATAACTTTGCTGACTGGAAAACATTTAGAGCTTTTTTATGTGCACAAAACATAGATTGCATTAAAGATGATGACATAGACATTTATTACTCAAAATAACAGAAACTATGTGTGTGTGTGTGTGTGTGTGTGTGTGTGTGTGTGTGTATACACATATGTATATGAAGTATGTGTTTTGCTTAAGGCTGAAGATGCATCCCCCCCCCCCCCCCCCCCCAGCCCGTTGACACATACAAATACACAGAGAGAGATGGATATGTATATGTCTTTTACATATATTTTGAAGCATGTTTTTTCCACAGTCTTAAGGCTGAAGGTACAGAGAACCAGACTGCTAAATGTATGTACGTGTAGTAGCCTTAGATGCAGTAAGCCAGGTAGTTTGTGCGTGTGCATGTCTTTGTGTGCGTGTGTGGGTGTGCGCGCACATGCACGCCTGTGCGTGCATGCGTAGGTACATGCATGCATGCATGCGTGCATGCGTCTGTGTGTGTGTGCGTGTGTGTGTGTGTGTGTGTGTGTGTGTGTGTGTGTGTGTGTGTGTGTGTGTGTATACACATTTGTATATAAAGTATGTGTTTTGCTTAGTGCTGTAGATGCATCAACCCCCGACACATGCAAAGGCACACACAGACATGCATATACTTATAGACAGAGATGTATACAGACATCCAGTACACACACAGATACATGTATATATATATATATATATATATATATATATATATATATATATATATATATATATATATATATATATGTGTATATATATTTATATATAATGTATTGAAATGTTTTCCCCACAGCCTTAAGGCTACA
>JADBJO010012044.1:35626-38126 GCA_016801955.1 Conus betulinus
TGTCATAATGATACATATATGTAAATATATAGATACATATCGTGATGCATAAATCGAGAGACATATATACACAGACAAACACAAAGACACATACTAGGATATAATTAGAGGGAATTATTTGGAGAGACACGCACATAGACTGTTATACATCTCTGTTTATGTATTTATCTACATAAGCATGTTCTGCCGCAGTCTTAAGTCTGAAGATGCAATGTGCAAGATACTCTATGTATATGTGTGTGTATGAGTGAGTGTGTGTGTGTGTGTGTGTGTGTGTGTGTGTGTGTGTGTGTGTGTGTGTTTATACACATATGTATATAAAGTATGACAAATGTTTTGCTTAAGGCTGAAGATTCATCAAAGCGTCATTCACAAATGCACACATAGATATGCGTATTATGATAGACATCTACACAGACATCCAGACACTCAGATACATGTGACAGAGATGTATACAGACATCCAGTACTCACACAGATACATGTATATATATGTGTGTATATATATTCATATAGATGTATTGAAATGTTTTCCCCACAGCCTTAAGGCTACAGATGCAGTGTGGAAAACTGCTTCAGATATGTATGTATATGTATGTGCATGTGTGTTTGATTCTCTGTGTGTCACTGTGTGATATGTCAGAGTCATAATGAGATATTGTTTCTGTGCGTGTCCCCGTTTGATAAGTGTGTCATAATGATACATGTATGTAAAATATATAGATACATATCCTGATGCATAAATCGAGAGACATATATACACAGACACACACAAACACACATACTAGGATATAATTAGAGGGAATGATCTGGAGAGACACACACATAGACTGTTATACATCTCTATTTATGTATTATCTACATAAGCATGTTTCTGCCGCAGTCTTAAGTCTGAAGATGCAACGTGCAAGATACTCTATGCATATGTGTGTGTTTGAGTGTGTGTCAGTGTGTGTTTGTGTGTGTGTGTGTGTGTGTGTGTGTGTGTGTGTGTGTGTGTGTGTGTGTGTGTGTGTGTGTGTGTGTGTGTGTGTGTGTGTGTGTGCTTGTGTGTCTATGTGTGCATGTGTGTTTATACACGTATGTATATAAAGTATGACAAATGTTTTGCTTAAGGCTGAAGATTCATCAAAGCGACATTCACAAATGCACACATAGATATGTGTATTATGATAGACATCTACACAGACATCCAGACACTCAGATACATGTGTGTGTTTGTATATATATATATCTATATATATATATGTTATATATACATTGAAATGTTTTTTTCCACTGCCTTAAGGCTGAAGATGCAGAGAGCCAGAAAGCTATAGTTATATGTATTATCCTAGTGGTTGAAGATTCAGTAAGCAGGGTACTTTATGTCTATGTGTATGTGTGTGTGTTTGTATGTGTGCGTGTGTCTTTTGTGTGTGTGTGTTGTCTATGTGCGTGTATACACATAATTATTAGTATGTTTTGCTGAAGGCTGAAGATGCATCAACCCTGACACATGCAAATGCAGACACAGATGTACATATAGACAGAGATGTATACAGACATTCAGATACTCACACAGACACATGTACATGTATTTATATGTGTGTATATATACATATATATCTATTGAAACATGTTCTCCAACAGCCTTAAGGCTGAAGATGCAGAGTGCAAAACTTCTAAAGATATGTATATATATGTTTGTGTATGTGTCTTTGATTCTCTGTGTGTCACTGTGTGATATGTGAGTCATAATGAGATATTGTTTTCTGTGCGTGTCCCTTTTTGATAGTCCAAATCATAATGATACATATATGTAAATATATAGATACATATCGTGATGCATAAAGTAAGAGAGATATCAACACAGACACACACAAACATACTTATATAATAAGAGGCAATCATCTAGAGAGAGACACTGACAGACACATACATCTCTATATATGTATATATCTATACAAGCATCTTTTTGCCTCAGTCTTAAGGCTGAAGATGCAATGAGCCAGATACTTTATGCATACATCTATGTGTGTGTGTGTGTGTGTGTGTGTGTGTGTGTGTGTGTGTGTGTGCGTGTGTGCATGTGCATGCATGCATGCATGCGTGCATGCGTGCGTTCGTGCATGCGTGCGCTTGTGTGTGTGTGTGTGTGTGTGTGTGTGTGTGTGTGTGTGTGTGTGTGTGTGTGTGTGTGTGTGTGGATGTGTGTATACACATATTTATATGAAGTATGTGTTTTGCTTAAGGCTGAGGATGCATCAAACCCCCTCCCCCCCCCCCCCCCTCACCCCTCACCCCTGAACCTGAGACACATACAAATGCACACGCAGAGATAGAGATGTATATATTTATGTACATATATTTTGAAGCATTTTTTTTTTCCACAGTCTTAAGGCTGAAGATGCAGAGAGCCAGACTGCTAAATATATGTACATGTAGTAGCCTTAAGGCTGAAGATGCAGTAAGCCATGTAGTTTATGTGTGTGTGTATGTGTGTGTGTGAGTGTGTGTGA
>JADBJO010012044.1:45626-60670 GCA_016801955.1 Conus betulinus
TACACAATAGTTTATACAAGTACGCTTTTTTTTGTCTTCAGGCCTGAAGATGCATACCCCCCCGCCTCCCTCCCCCCGCTTGCCCCTGCCAATCCAGGCATGCACAACGATAGGCATATCGGTTATACATGACAGAGATTAATAGGGAACAACACCATAGGTACACAGGGTACGTGAAATTTCTTGTTTGTATATTATAGGTATGTAAGGTGAAACTCCGGGAAGAAACCACCCACCCACTTCCCCCCGGAGCCTTAAGGCTATGAAAATGCAGAGTGTCAAAACTGCGGGACCATATGTAGTTACATGGAGGTGGTAATTTTTTAGATTCTCTGGGTGGTATCAGTGTCTGAGAATTTCTAGGTCCTAATTACATCTGGGTTTCTCTGCATATCCCCTTTTTGATATTGGTGAAGGGTCATAATGATACGATAATATATATATGATTCGAGGGAGCCGTCACTGCCAGATCCAAGTGCGTTGCTTCAGACCAGCCTCAAAAGGCAAAAGAGCCCCCATCGACAGGGTCTTCCTTGATGTCTTGGTAGGGACAGATCGGCAAGTGAAAAGTGTATTGAGGGCATCGTATTGACCGCGTACGTCGTGTCTTGAGTCAGTCGACGTTAAGACAGGAAGGGAGCTTGCGCCAGTGGAGGCAGGAAACTGTGGGAAACAGTGTTAGGCGTGCTAGTGTGTCATAGCAATCGGTCGGCAAGGGCTGGTTGGCTGTTCCGTAAATGGGGACATTCACAAAATCATCTGCCATCGTCCCCGACGACATGGTTGGTTCGTAGGTGTGCTTGGTGTGGGGGGAGAGGTGACAGCAATTCATCTGCTCCGCTTGTGAGAAATCTCGAACTCGCAAGCAGAGGCTAGGGTGTCCGTCGGGGGGCTCCGTTCTTGGTTTTGGGCACCTGTTGCTTCACATGCATGCTAAGCACATTGCCCTCGTAGAAAAATCTCGAGCAGAGGCAGTCTAAGCCATTACCGTGGCTGGCGGGCTCTCGGTGTTGACCTCTCGGCGGCTGGAGCGCCAAGGGGACCGCGGGAGGGAGCAGTGCGAAGGAGACTTGGTAGGCTTGCGCGAGGAGAAGAGGGGACTGTTTTGGGTCCAGACGGGACGTGCTCTGATGTGCAACGCCAGAAGGCGTATCTCTCGCAGGTTTTCATTGTCAGGCAATTTTTGTGGGAAGCCGTCGTGGCAGGCTTTTGGTTTGTCGCTCAGGACAATCAGCAACCATTGGGGGGAAGAGGAACGTGAATTGCGGGGTCGTATAAACCAACCCGGTGCGGCCGCTAGGCGCTAGGACAGGGTGTCAGACCGTATCCCCCGACCATCGACCAAATCGGAGCGACCATTCTGAAGAACTGTCGATGGAGCACGGGTCACAAGTTACCGTGGGATCATCATGTCCAGGTGAGTGGCTCTCTTGTACGATAAATGCTCTGGCCATAATCACAAAGCGGCATCCCAAGCGTCTTGCCGCCTACTGACGTCCGTGGGGGGGTGATGTGACCCACACACAGCAAGCTCGACAGCGAAAACGAATCAGGTGCTACCAACTGTTGTGAAAAGCCTCATCTAGTCTCCTCTACCGTTTGAGTGTCCTGAGCTGTGGACGCGGGTGAAACACAAGAGACGACTCTTGAAGCGCATGTCCACAGGCGGAGATTCACTCCGGCGGATTCTGGGCATGGCGTTGCTAATACGGCGGGGGAGTGACCCAAGCGGTCGAGTCCTGGAACAGTGGGCCGTGTAGCTCAGGGGCATACGTGTGAAAGACACGATGATAATGAAGGGGCCCAGCTTCGCGTGGGAGCTGTACAGTCATACGCGTATTGACCTACAGCGCTGCGGCAGTTGGACAGTTTTCTATGGAGGCGGGGAGTAACGTGAGCCGGGCCAGAGACGACCAGAGGCCGTGAAGCACCCAGAAAGCCGAGGTGTCAAAGACTGTTGGTAAAAGACAATCTGAGGCACAAGCTACACGCGCTGGCAAAGAAACCTAGAGGTTTGTTCCCAGACAGAGCATATTGCGAGGGGTCTACCCAAGTAAGCCCGAAAGAACATGTTGGAAGGACAACCGCCGCAAACCACATGACTTGCAGCGAGAAAGAGACGCAAGGCCTTTGGTGGTCCTCGCCTTCCCACATTAGGCCACGTTTCCATTGCCCCTACTGCCCACGGGGGTGGGGTTCCGTCGAATCGGAAGGTCGTCATCGAACAGGATACCACGCTCGTGGGGGGGGAGGCCCATATTAGAAGTTCATCTGCACAGAGGTAGCATGAATATCGAAATCGATAGTCACCACAATATATCTTAGTTGTAGTATATATATATAGTATATTACTCAAAGGCAATCTAACCCTAATGGGCTCACGGGGCCACAGTTTTTTAGTTTTGTCTGATTTCGCCCTGCTTGGGCTTCTTCAGACAAACGCCTATCACACGACACCATAAGAGTGTGTTTACCCACACACAGCCGTTAACGCAAGAGCAGTGTTGGAAAACTGCTTAAGACTATGTATTCGATGCATGGTGTATGTGTTTTTGGAGTCTCGTGGTGTCACGTGTAATATGTCCAATTCATATATATATTGTTTCTGTCGTGTCCCCGTTTGATAGTGTGTGTCCATAATTGATACATGTATGTACGATATATTCGATACAGTATCCGTGGATGCATATGCGAGGAGAACTATATCCACAGACACACACAACACACCTACGTATATTAATTATGAGGGAGCTGAAGCGGGGAAAAGAACACACACTAGACGTTTTAGTTGAAACGAGCTGGTATTTTAGGTATTGTTATCTACATAAGCTGTTCTGGCCGCAGTCTTAAGTCTGATGGATAGTGCATTGGCAAGAGTTACTCTAGTGTATATCGCGTGTGTATCAGTGTTGGTGTTGTGTGGTGGGTGTGTGTTGTGTTTGTGGTTTGTGTGTTGTGTCTATGTGGCATGTGTGTTTATACACATGATTGTATGTAAAGTATTACAAATGTTCTTTGCTTAAGGCTGAAGGATTCATCAAAGGCGACATTCCAATGCACATAGTAGATCGGCTATTATGATAGAGGCCTGCTACACACATCGCAGAACGAATGCAGACAGATCATGTGGGTGTGTGTGTGTGTGTGTGGTGATGTCGTGTGATTGTTTGGTGTTGTTGTGTGGGTTATCTCTCTCGTCTCGGGTCGGCCGGTCTATCAAATATAGTGATATTGAAACATTAAAATTTTCCACTGCGTTAAGCTTAAGGCAGTGAGCGAGAGCTTAGTTATATTATCCGAGAGGGGTGAAGCCAAAAGCAGGTACGTTTATGTGTATGTTTATTGTGTGTGTGTGTGGGTTGTGTTGGTGTGTGTGTGCATAGGTGCCGTTGTGGTGTAGTGTGATAAGTGTCATGTGCTAATGTATCCGCCATTAATTATATATAATATGCTGAAGCTGGAAAATGCATCAACCCGATGACAGCATGCAAAATGCACACCGATGTACATATAAGACAGAGATTATACAGACATTTAGAATCTCACCAGACACATGTCACAATATATCTATTATCTGTATGAATATACATACTATCGTATTGAACAGGTGGTTTTCCAACATCTTAAAGGCTGAAGGGCGAGGTGCAGAAACGTGTCGGTAACGATATTAGTATGCTATGGTTTGGTAGGTAGTCCTGTGGGGATTTTCGTGTTCTACTGTGGGGTTGTATGTAGAGTTCTTGAATTATGATGATTATTTTCTGTGGCGTGTCCGGCTGTTTTTGATATGGTAGCCAAGTGCATAAGGTGAGGACAAGACGTAAAGTATCTAGATTACATCGTTGATTCATAATGCCGAAGAAGACAGGTAGTCAACAGACAGACACACACCCAGATACGTTATATTGATAAGTGAGAAGGGCAAGTGAGCGTGAGTCAACATTGACAGGACACGGACACATCTCGTATTCTGATATAGTGTGATATTGCTATTACTACATCTTTTTCCCAGCGTCAGTCTTAAGCGAAGATGCAATGATGCCCATACTTTAATGCCTAGGTGTGTGTAGTGGAGTGTGTGTGTTGTGTTGGTGGTACACATATGGTGATATGAATCTGTTTTGCGGTAAGAGCTTAAGATGGCATCAACACCGGGACCCCCCCCCAGTCCGCAACGCGGAACCCCCACCCCGGTACCCCCGACCGGCTCATACACCATACGAAGATGCACACACAGGATAGGGTGGAGTGATGATATATTGATATACATATGCTTGTTAGAGCATGGGTTGTTGTTGTTTTTTTTTCCCCCCCGCATCTTAGCGGCTGAGATGCAGTGAGAGCGTAGACTGCTAAAATGATGTCCAGTGTAATAGCCTTAATGCTTTAAGGAGTGCAGTAGATCATGTATTTTTGTGTTGTTTATGGGGTGGGGGGGTGTGTGTTTGTTTGTTGTGTGGTGAATGGCGGGTGTTGTGTGGTGTGTGTGTTTTGTGTGTGTGTGTTTGTGTGTGTGTGTGTGTAGGATGCATGTTTTGTATACACAAGGTTATACAAGTAGCTTTGTTTTATTTTGGCTTAAGGTGAGGCGGATCATAACCTCCGCCCGTCGCCCCCCGCCCCCCCGACCCCCCCACCCGACATATCCAAATGGACACACCAGAATGCAGTAATCGTATAGACAGAGATGTCTGAAACGACATCCAGACACAGGCAGGACATGTACTTGTTTGTATAGTGGTAATAGTGTGAAACTGCCCCCGCCGGTCCCGTACCCCCCATATCCTAAGGCTGAAGAATGCAGAGGCAAACCTGCGAAACATAGTATGGGGGAGGGATATGTACCGGTGTGGTATGTTTTGCTTTCTGTGGGCAACTGTGGTAGATATGTCAGACGTCCAGGTGAAGAACTCGTTGTTTCTCTCTGCCATATCGCCTGTTTGATATGTGTAATCTAATGAATACCTATATATATATACAGGTTCAGGGGGTGTCAGTTCAGTTCATTGGTTTATTTAAACGTAGGTTTCATCATGTGATGATATTAGAATGGAGTATATAGTAGAGAGCAGATCTATACTCATACATTATATATATATATTCTAGGTAGCTTATTGCTAGTATATATATAGGATAAACTATATCATAGTATAGTATATATATAAAATTATATACAATAGTCTATACAGGTAATATAGTTCTATATATATAGTATAAGTATATATAGAACTGAGGGTGATAGCATAATAATATGTATAATAAATCAATATATCGTAGGGGGGGTGATACATAAGTGGCAGAGACAAATACAACGGAACATACCACAACACACACATCCAGTGATAAATACTGGCAATGCAGTCTAACCGAAGGGAAATACAGACAGAGAACTCATGGACATCTTAAAACAGTCTCTACTGCTATAAGCAAAGGTGCTGCCGCAGTCGTTAGGGCGAGAAGATGGGCCTGATAGCAGGCACCATGTATATGTTATGTGTATTGATTGTGGGTGTGTGTTGACAGTGTAGTGTTTGTGAATTAAATGTGTTGTGTATTCTGAGTGTGTAGTTGTGGTCTTGTGTAATGCCATTTGTGCATTTATAGTCCATAGTGGTCTAGTAAGTATGACAAATATATATATATAGGTTGAAACGTTTTTTTTCATTGCCTTAAGGATCTGCAAAAGATGCAAAGAGCAAGAGAGCTATATCAATCACTGTAGGTTAAAATATGCAATATGAACCAGGTACTTTTTGGGATGCGTATGTGTGTGTGTGTGTGTATGTGGGGTGTTGTGTGTGTGTGTGCAATGTGTGCCAGTGTGCGTGTTGCAGTTTGCGTGTCATGTGGGGTGTGTGTGTGTGGGTGTGTTGGGTGTGTGTGTGTGTGTGTGGGTGTGGTGGTGGAGTGTTGTGTGTTCAGTTATGGGTGTTCTTGTTAGTAGCCATATCAATTATTAGTATGTTTTGCTTAAGGCATGAAAGAGTGCATCAACTCTGAAACATGCAAATGCAGACACCAGACATGCTATACTATAGACAGAGGGTATACAGACATTCAGATACTCACACAGATACATGTACATAGTATATAATATATATCTGTATAATACAACACACACACCCAACCTGGAAAATGTCCAAGAAAAATCATATTTAGAAAATTGGCAACAAAATGAGAAATTTCCAAAGACATGAATGAAAGGAAACATACGGTTGTAACTATGAGTACACAATTTGCATAATAACAGTATAGCACCGGAAAAGAAGTAATGGACTAATTTATGTTCAACACACAGAAATTCCTCTGCAAATAAGCACATCAAGAAGAAAACAGGCCATATGGTGCTGCAAACATCCACAAGACATAAGACTGATGGAAAGGCATTGACATAAAAATCTTTAGAGCACACAACCATAGGTCAAATCTGCAAAAAAAATCAACTCGGCATAGCAATGGTAGTAAAGCAAATGAAATAACATTAAAATACTGTGAACATACTGGCATCTGTTCTGTTACAGCAATGGTTGTACTGCATGCTAGCAGCACTGACCCCTGTGTCTATTAAGACAATAGAACAGGAAAACAGCAATTATATGAACAGGGCATGGACTAGATTATTACTCAGCAGATTCAGTTAGTCTATCATAAAATCAAAAATTACATTTATTCATAATACTACATACACAACATCATTCAGTCAATGGCTCTGACAAAAAAGACATATCTTCATTCAACATCATTGATTGCATACACATTGGCTTGCAGTAACAATGACCGTTGAGACCACCCGCTTTTTTATGACAAAATCCATGGTACCAAAGGTACAATGAATTGCACAGAGGTGTGTTGAAAAATGTCAAAAAAACAAAAAAAAATTACAACAGATAATCAACATGGGAAAAGCATTGTCTACCTCAGGACAGGGTGTTGAAACACACAGCCATTCATCTGTCCCGGCCACCTCTCTAGTGTGGAACAGGCATCCTCTGAAAAGGGCAACATGTGTGTCACTAAATCATAGCACCAAGACTCACATGATCTTTAAAGAAAAGATAATAAATGCCTGGCATCAACATCGCCTGTAAGAATACAGCAAAGGGAAGCAACTCATACATTTCAATGGTGTACTCTTCAAAAAGGGATTACTTCCCTTTACTCACCCCTCTTCGTAGGCCCTAGTACAGCCAAGAAATGGAACACAATTGAAAAACGAAGTTTCTGACACATTTAACTGGAAATGAAAAAGATCAGCATAGATCTTCAGGAATTGCTTTCAACAACAGTGTAACTACAGGAATGAGAATAAATTGAATAATTCATTCCAGCTTCCATCACATCGGGTATGATTCCATGAAAAAATAATGAACAGAGAGAGATGAAGAGAGAGAGGAGAGAGAGAGAGAGAGAGAGAGAGGAGAGAGAGGGCGGGGGGGGGGGGGGGGGGGGGGGGGGGAGAGAGAGAGAGAGAGAGAGAGAGAGAGAGAGAGAGAGAGAGAGAACTGTTCAAGACCTCTTGAAAGAAAAATACAACTAGTTCTCCTCCTAAATGGAAACTCTTACTCTTGTAAACATCTCCAGTAAGTGGCTCTTAACATTTTTCTTAAAACATTTAAACAAGTCAACAACAACAAAAATATCTATCTATAACAACCAGATTCCCAATGAATCTCAATGTTTGTGTGTGTGTGTGTGTGTGTGTGTGTGTGTGTGTGTGTGTGTGTGTGTGTGTGTGTGTGTAATGAGTCATAATGATGCACACACACACACACACACACACACACATATATATATATATATATATATATATATATATTGAATTACAAACAAAGCTTGCTCTTATGTCTCAGATTGTAGAAATAGGGGTGTGTGGTAAGCCTTCATATCTGCAGTGGTAGATGATTCTGCCTAACTGACAGTATGTGCTTGAGTGGGGTGAATGGGGAATAAATAAATGCTTCCCAAAATGAACCTTCAGCAAGCTTATAGTCTCCAAAAAGAGGGAGACCATCTCCAATGGGGAGAAAGCTCACTAACATATAACTCCTGGTCAGATATCGGTATTTCGAAACCTGATTGTTTCTCCTCAGTGACCGCGGAAAGTGGTAATTTGACTCCTCTGCCTTTTCGGTTTTAAGAAGAATGCTATACCAGAAAAAGGCTGGTGTGCAATACCATAGTATGTTTGTTCAGTTTTCAAAAAAAAAAAACTAACTAAAGGAGCCACCTAAGAAGCAAAAGAAAATAATGTATATATATATATATATATATATATATATATATATATATATATGTATGTATGTATGTAAGTATGTATATATATATATATACATATATATATATACATATTGTGGTGTATAAAGCGAGAGACATATAACAGACACACACAAACACACATACATGGATATAATTAAATGCAATGATCTAGAGAGGTACAGTCATAGACTCATACATCTGTATATATGTGTAGACAGCATGACAGAGGGCTGGTCTACACAAGCACAGTTCAAGGGGAAGTAACCGCAATTTTAGTCCCTTGTTAAGAAGTTGTTCCCTTGGGGGAGTTGTCCCCCTTGTTTAATTCAAGGTTAGTAAGCTGTAGTAAGATTATGAGTAAACTAAGCCTGTATATTGTTACTGATCATATTATGAATTGGGCTTGTCTAGATACTGGTCCAAGTTAGTATGTTGAACCGGTTTGGCTTACCATGTGCTTTTGGTAGACATCTTGAAATTGGGGAAAGGATCCTGGCCATTTTACAGGATATTTAGTAGCTGTCTTGTTTGAAATAGTATTTAGGCATGTTAAAGAAATTAATAGACTTATTTCTTCTGTCATGTTTATTCAGTTCTCTTGTGCTCTCTTTTCTCAAGTTGAACAGAACTAAGAGTTAATCTTAGCGACCAGTGTATTTTTTTTTTTTCTCACTTTGACTTCCCTCAGTCCGTATATTTTCTCTTACCACCCTTTTAAGGGTCATTGCTAACAATGTGTACCTAGGGCTAGGGTTCATAATTTAGCCCAATACTTCTGACATTAGATTATTGTACTAATAGAAGGTTTGTACAGTTAGGCCTAGTCCCAGTGAAAAAAACTTTTATACCTTTGTTCTCATGGAATGACCCTTGCAAAGAAAGAAGAAGAGAGTTGCTTAGCTTTGTTAGCATGTATTGTGTTACTACATTTGAGCTTTTCTCAGTGCTAGGAGTTGTGGAGACAAATTGTTGTTGTACTGATTTAGGAATAATTTTTAGGATGGTTGTTGGTTTGGTTTTTCTGCACAAGGGCTTGGATGTTCATGTATGGAAGAGTTTGTAAGAGGCATAATGCATAATTCTTCCACGCTAGTGGGTTAAGATTGCCGATTTGCTGGGATATTTTGGTGGGTGTCCCAAGATTGATGTGTGTGTTTTATTGATGCGTTCTTTTATGTTCAGTGGTGTTGCTATTGTTGTAGTTTTTTTATTGTAGATTCTTCGCCATAGAAGGCTAATGTATTGTGTTATATATGTTTATTCCCAGGGGCCACCTTTTTTTCTTCAACTTCGTCGTTTTTCTGCCAAAGTTTTATTTTCCCACTTACCCCTGCCTCCCTCCAATCTTGCCCAATTACCCCTCCCTCCAATCTTGCCCAATTACCCTCATTTACTCTGCTACCCATCTCAATGTTATATACCTGCGGAACCTCAGGGATGGGATGATGCTTATGTTGGACTGGACTTTTTGATGATTTATTTGATGCTTGATGTTAACCTTAATTTTGGTTTTGAAATCTTTTGACGCGAAATTCATTGTTGTGTTCTGGTTAAATAACCAGTGATTGATTGTTAAATTGAAATTGTTTAGTGAGACAAAATTAAAATAGTGAGACAAATTGTAAGCCACTTGTTTTGTCTGCGTAAGCAAGAGCCTTCCTCGGCCCCTCCCTGTAGACAGAGTCAGCGTGACTTCCCCTGTTCTATATTTCTCCTTCTTTCTCTTCTCTCTCTCTCTCTCTCTCTCTCTCTCTCTTCTCTCTCTCTCTCATCTTGCTCCTGCTCTCTAAATTGGGGATTACTGTGTGTCTGTCTTCATTTCTGGCGCCCAATGTGGGGCTAAGGAAGGCTAAAAAAAAAAAAAAAGTTTTTTTTATGGATCCTAAGTTGTAAACAAAAAAAAAGACCAGACCAGCATAAGTTGTACCATGAGTGCTGAAGGTACACCGTCAGGTAGCTTGAGTGAGGGTGTCCAAGCAGGTGAAGGAAATGGAGGAGAAGAAGGCCATCAAGCCACGGTCGCTGGCCTCCAGAGACAGCTAGCTGACATGCAGAGGCTACTCTCCCTAGTCACCCTTCAACCCGCTGCAGCAACCCCACCCGTCATCAACATCACGGCCCAAGCAGCCGTGAGGATTAAGCCCTTCTCAGGGTTTGTCCCACAACCCGGGGAAGTGTCTTTTGTAGAGTGGGGAGCAGCAATGTCAGCAGCATCTACAAGATGGCACGATCCCAGAACTACGGGCGAAGATGTTGGGCAGCCTCCGGGGACTCGCCTACCAACAGGCAAAAGACTGCAGTGATGCTGCCGACATCCTGAACACACTTCGAGGCATCTACGGGGAGGTGAAGACGGTGGACGACCTACTGCTAGAGTTCGACACCATGACACTGCAGCCTAAGGAGGCTCCGTCCACCTTCTTGGGACGTTTGTGGTCCGCCCTGGCGGAGGTGGCGGCAAAGATGGAGATGGGGCAGCAGGAGCAGCGGCGGCGGGTCTACCATGTGTTTCCCGGTCAGTTCCACCAATGCTGGCTCTGGAGCTGCGGAGCAGTTTTGGTTTTCCAGGGGAGGCCACTCCAGATCTCACCAGGCTGCTCCAGACGGTACGGAGAGTGGAACAGATGGGCGAGGAGCCCGTCGCCAGGTCGAAGGACAGTCGCAGAGTTCACGCCAATGCTGCAACAATGCCAGGACCCAGCGAGGGACTCTGCGACAGCGACCTGGAGAAGATCGCCAAGAAGGTGGCCGAGAAGTTACGGCCGACGTTCACAGAACCTCCTGGCCCGGCGCACCCAGGGGCTCAACCTCCACGACCCAGGGGGGGGCCGTGCTACCAGTGTGGCCGACATGGTCACTACACCAGACAGTGCCGGAACCAGCAGACGGAAGGCAGAAATTAAACGGCCAGGCAGTCGGCGTTGGGGTCCAGACGCTGACTGACAACAATTCAGGACCCAACCGACGGCATGAAAAACTCCTCAAGGATGCCATCAACACCATCGAGGTCAGCCGCAACATCAAGCCTGTCCGCCTGAGGGGAGTCGACGTCAAGCTGGCGGCTGGCCAAATTATAGAACTTCGGGGAAAGGTGCCGAGTGCTTCACATGTTTGCCCTCGTGCCCCAGAAAACATCAGATGGGGACTGAAGGTACTGAAGGCTGAGGTAAGAGAGAATGAACTTGTCATTTTTGTGCAAAACTGTAGACGCTGGGGACAGACCACCCTAACCCCAAGAGACACATTAGCAGACATCAACACTGAGGCAGACATTCTGGAGGCCTTGGTTGGGCCTGCATGTGAAGAGGAGATAGAAGTAGAAGGGGTGAGAACAAAATGTTTGTTGGACAGTGGGTCCCAAGTGACCATCGTCTCAGAACAGTTCTATAGACAGAACCTCGGCCACCTGGAAAATCCAGGGACTGACAACACCCGTCAATGTGTGTTGGTGCGGGGGGACAGAATGTGCCTTACCTTGGGTACATAACCACCATGCAGTGTCGGCTACCAAAAGTCTTGGCAGGGAAGGAGACCGTCACTTCTGTAGTCTGTCTGTGGGTCAGGGGGGTACAGAATTCTCAAGGACAGTTCCGATTATTCTGGGAACGAACGTCTTCAGAGACCTGCCACGATCTATGGTAACGACCATGTCAGATGTGAGGCACTATTCATGCTGGCAAATGCTGCCGACAGTAGCGATGCTGATGGCAAAGTGGGGACTATCATTTTGAAGAAGAAGACAGTCATACCCCCTATGGGTACGGCCAGTGTTGTGGGGTCAACCCCGGGTCAGAGACCTTCAGACCTTCTCCTCGGTGCTGATCCAGGAACACTGTGACCAACAGCAAAACGTTAAGGTGGGACTGGTAGCAACAAAAGTGGCTGTTGAAGATCTGCATGATGTGAGAGATTGACCCTTTGCAATTTTTCTGATGTAGATTTAGTCTTACAGAAGAATTCCAAGATAGCAGATGTGTATGTTGTTAATGCCATGTATGATATGCATAGGGTCTTAAAAGAGTTCAGTGGGTTGCCTGAACCACAGAATGTGATACTGAACATGCACACACAGCCACGCAGTCACAAAATCACACTCGCATCTCAGACACAGAGGGTTGCGCAGGGCAGTTCCGTTTTGGAGAGAGTGCACCAGAAGAATGGCGCAAGAAATTTGCCCACCGACTCTCATCCTACTCTGATGTCTTCATCCAAACATGATTTAGACATAGGCAGAACCGAGGTGGAACAACACGACATCCAACTCCAGCCAGGATGCACTGTCAGGGAGAGAGACCCCGACCCATCTCTCCGAGAGACTTTGAGGAGGCAAAACAGCACATTCAGGAGCTCTTGGAGGCAAGATTATCACTCCAAGTTGCTCGCCCTTTGCAAGCCCCATCGTCTTGGTGAGGAAGAAGAACAACGCCCTGCGGTTGTGTGTAGACTATCGAGCAATCAACCGTTTCACCATCAAAGATAGCTATGCCATCCCAAAGATTGATGACCTGTTCCTCACACTCAACGGCAGCCAATGGTTCACGAGCATGGGATCTCAGCAAGGCATACTACCAGGTACCGCTGACTGAACGGGCGAAACAGATCTCGGCATTTACAACACCTTTTGGGCTCTTCCAGTTCGAGCGGATGCCCTTTTGGCCTGTGCAACTCCCCAGCAACATTTCAGCGACTGATGGACAAGGTGTTCATTGATATGAACCTCAGTGAACTGATCGTGTTCCTAGATGACATACTGATCCATGGTCGTACACTTGAGAACTGGAAGACCGGACCATCCGCTCGCTGGAACGGCTGAGGAAGTTCAAGCTAAAGCTTGACCCACAGAAGTGCCTGTTCGGGACAAAGGGTTCGCCACCACTTGGGTCATGTCATCTCCGACCAGGGGATAAAACCAGACCGGAGAAGATCTCAGCCTTGACGACCTGGCCGATTCCTCGCACAGTTCGCGACGTGAAGTCATTCATCGGGTTTGCTGGGTTCTACCGGAATTCCTCCCTAAGTTCGCCCAGATAGCCAGCCACTCAATGACCTAACTGCTGGTTACATCCCAAGGGGCTGCCAGAAGAAAGGAGAGAAGAAAAACAAAGGCCTTACCCTGACATCGGACATCACGCACTTGTGGGGAGATCAACAACAAGCAGCATTCGACGCACTCATCCAGGCATTGACATCTGAGCCTCTCCTGGCAGTGGCTGACTGCACAAAGCCATTCACTCTGCACTGTGATGCGAGTGGAACTGGAATCGGTGCTGTACTGTACCAGGAGCAGGATGGGAAGAACAGAGTTATTGCATATGCCAGCCGATCTCTCAATAAGACTGAATCCAACTATCCAGCGCACAAGAGGGAATTTCTTGCCCTGAAGTGGGCAATGACGGAGAAATTCCATGATTACATTCTGGGAACTCAAGTCACAGTAGTCACGGATAACAACCCCCTGCGGTACATCCTCCACAAAGCAAAACTTGATGCTGTGAGTCATAGGTGGCTTGCTTCTCTTTCGATCTATGACTTTGACATACAGTACAAAAGAGGATCCAGCCATTTGGATGCTGACGGCCTGTCTAGGCGACATGACAGGGAAGAACTTCTTGAGGATGCCGAGTACCACAAGTTCCTGGAAAACACAGAGTTCATCAGGAGAAAGGCCACTGAACTTGATAACCAAAGCAACAGATTGGAGACCGCAAGCTCTGTGTGGTGGTCAGGGCTGTGATGGAAGCCAAGGGTGTTAGGCCAGCCAGCAACAACCAGGCCAGCCTACATGTGTCATCGTGCCGTCAGTCAGTTGAGACAGACACAGAGGAAAACCTTCCAGCAGTGGAACAGCTAGTAAAGACCCAAGCCTGATTCGTGACGACATCCTGGAGCCAAAGGAGAACGGGATTGGTACCATCAGTAAGAGAGTGGAGAAGACTACAACTGGCTGACCCTACACTGAACTGGGTGATTCAAGAGTTAGAAAAGGGCCACAGGTTGAGTGCCAATACACAAGCAGGTGTCTCACCTGAGATGAGGGTTTTCATCCGAGAACAAAACAAACTGGTGATGAAAGAAGGTGTTCTCCACAGGAAAGTAGAGGGTGAGGAAGGAAAAGTGAAGTGGCAACTGGTCATCCCCACCTCAAAACGCCAACAGCAATGTCGGGCGTGCACGAGGATATATACCATCCACATCTGGAGAGTGCACTCCAACAGGCAAGACTCCGTTTTTTTCTGGCCCTTCATGGCCCGAGATTTGGAGAGGAAGATCAGGCAATGTGGGAGGTGTGTACGGAGGGGAGCTGCCCAAGAAAAGGCCCCTATGGAGACCATCACGTCCAGTGTTCCCCTTGAGCTCCTCTCCATTGACTACCTAACCATCGAGGTCAAGGGGCAGAAACAGAATATCCTGGTGATACTCGATCACTTCACCAAGTTTGGCGTTACAGTCTGCACAAAAGATCAGAAAGCCAAGACTGTTGCTCAAGCCCTCTGGCAGAACTTCTTCATGATCTACGGTTTCCCTCAGCGCATCCTATCAGATCAAGGAAGAGACTTTGAGTCTGAGCTGTTGAAAGAAGTGTGCCGAGTAGCTGGCATCAAGAAGTGCCGCACGACACCATACCACCCTGCAGGCTCACCTGTTGAACGCTTGAAACAGAGAGATCATCCACCGACTCCGCAGCCTTGAGGATGAACAGAAGAAGGACTGGAGAAAAAGTCTACCAGCAGTGATGCATGCATACAACTGCAGCATTCATTCCAGCACAGGTTACAGCCCGTATTACC
>JADBJO010012045.1:10000-12500 GCA_016801955.1 Conus betulinus
TAGCCTGTGAACTGTGTACCACAGCGAACTCGAGCTTTAACAATTTCGTACATACTTCTTATACATCTGTAAATTTTACCTTTAATTCCATTTTTAATCAAAATAGGCCACTGTAATTTTCTTGAAATACTGTCAAACGCTTTCTCGAAATCGATAAATGCAACATACAATTTTCTATTGCAGGAAAAAACTGTTTTTGTGTGTAATTGCTAACAATGTGAACATGTGATCGATTGTAGAATAATTTTGTTCGAACCCTGCTTGAAATTACCCTGTAATATTGTTCTGATCGACCCATTCAGTTAATCTTGAATTTATTAAAGAGCTATACATTTTGCTACTTATTCTGTTAGAGAAATTCCTCTGTAATTGTTTGTATCATTTATATTGCCTTTCTTAAACAATGGGACAATAATAGATTCTTTCCACAGATCAGGGTATTGACCCGTGTCAAATAATACATTGAAATATTTTACTAAGAAATCAATGATATCATTTCCTGCATCTTTAAATATCTCTCCAATAATGCCATCTGGTCCTGCTGCTTTTTTATTTTTCAATCTCTTAACCGAGAGTAAGACTTCTTCCTTTGTCGTTCAAAAATAGCATTATCAATTCTCATATTCATATCAGTTCTAACCCCACTTGATTGTATTTGTGTCAAAAGTTAGCATTATCTTCATCATTCTCATATTCATCAGTTCTAACCCCTTGATTGTAGTCGGTTTCGTTATTACTATCAGATGCGTTACCTGAAATATCAGTAGCACCTGTTAAACTATTTCTATTACTATCAGCATCATGTTTTTTCTAAAACTCCTTTAAAATGTTGAAACCATTCATGAACAGAGAGATTTTGTTGGATTGAAACTGATTCTGTTTGGAAACTCTGCTCATTTCATGCCAAATTCTCTTTGGACATCAATGGACATGATCAATTGCTCAAGTACGGTTTTGTTGTATTCCTTTTGTTTTGTTGTATTCCTTTTTCTTTCTTTGTAACAATTTTGTATTCTCTTCTTGCTTTGCAAAAGGCTGCATTGTATGGAAAAGAAAATCTATACACATCAGAAACGATCGATCGGAGGAGTGGTATGATAATGAATGCAACACGGTTAAGCGTAATGTCAGAAAACTTTTGAGAACTTGTAGAAAGGTGCATAGAAAAGAAATGGAATTGTCCCAAACTGAGAAAGAGAACACCGTGGAGGGGACATCGAAACTGAGGTCACCATGAGAGCATGGCCTCAAGGGCCACAGAATCTGAGACCTTCTTTTTTAATGTTGATCTATGAGGACGAGGATGATAAAGATGATGCTACGCTTTTTTAAAAAAAAATTCAGGCCTGAGACTGCATGACAAGGCTGTACTCTATGCTTACGTTTATAATATAACTGAGATCAAACAGGCCTGAGAGACGCAGACACCTGCAGTGTTGGTAAGGAAACTTGAGCAACACTCTCAAAGACGCATCCATTAAGTGAATGAAACATAACCGTGTGATCCCAATCTTTCCAGCTGATCACGTAACAAGCTCAATTTGGGGTAGAGACCGGTCGGGGCAGAAAAAAACCGCAAATAAATGGCACCGAATATAATCGAACCTACGACCTCCGCACCAGGGAGTCGGCGATGCTAACCACATCGCCCTGGCGGCTGGCTCCTCCAGCCCCCCCCCCCCCCCCCCCCCCCCCCCGTCCGTTCTTCTTCTCTCTTCCTCATCTCCTCCCCCCCCCCCTCTCTCTCTCTGTCTGTCTTTGTGTCTGATCAGCCTCCTACATCAGTGAGGCCATGTTGGTCTTCCCCTCCCATCCTCCAGAAATATGTATTCTGACTGACAAACGACTCTCAGCCAACAGTGGTGAAGTAATAGCATTCTTCATCTGTTAATAGCTTCTTCTTCTTCTTCTTTCTTCTTCTTCTTTCTTCTTCTTCTAATAGCACTCTTCTTCTTCTTCTTCTTCTTCTTCTTCTTCTTCTAATAGCACTCTTCTTCTTCTTCTTTCACTTCTTCTTCTTTCTTCTTCTTCGTCGTCTTCTTCTTCTTCTTCTTCTTCTTCTTCTAACAGCACTCTTCTTATTGTTCTTGTCTTTCTTCTTCTTCTTCTAATAGAACTCTTCTTCTTCTTCTTCTTCTTCTAATAGCACTCTTCTTCTTGCTCTTGTTTTCTTCTTCTTCTTTCTAATAGCACTCTTCTTCTTCTTCTGATAGCACTCCTTCTTCCTGTTCTCTTCTAATAGGACTCTTCTTCTTGTTCTTCTCTAATAGCACTCTTCTTCTTCTTCTTCTTCTTCTAATAGCACTCTTCTTCTTCTTCTCCTTCTGATAGCTCTATTCTTCTTCTTCTTCTTCTAATAGCACTCTTCTTTCTTCTTCTCTTCTTCTTCTTCTTCTTCTTCTTCTTCTTCTAATAGCACTCTTCTTCTTTTTTCTTCTTCTTCTGTGTCTTCTAATAGCATTCTTCTACTTCTTTTTCTCATTCTTCTTCTTCTTCTCTG
>JADBJO010012045.1:27500-35000 GCA_016801955.1 Conus betulinus
AGCGCCATTTTCACGGTGTCTGAATCCGACGTGTTCTTTTGGCCCGGATCAGGCAGAGGATGAAGAAGGAATCCACCATTCCGCCAATGGCCCAAGACAGGCAGAAGAGCAGAAATTGATGGTCAGGCTGCCTATTTCCCGGACGTGTTTCCTTCGACCTGTCATTCCTGATTCTTCCTGCACCACGCATGGCGGCTTCAGATCACCTGCGACATTCCCATCAGCCACTGTACGGGCGACGGGTTAGGGGCGATCCTATCGGCGCTCCGTCATGTCCGGAAGGGACAATTACAACAATTCAAACTCTGGGAGAGGTGCCTGAATCCGTGGGTGGCGGGTCTGAAGAGGCAGGGAATGATGGCAACAGTGGAGTGGTGGAATCGAGCAGTCTTCAATGACTTGCTCCTTGTCAGAGGGTGACTGATTGATGAAACCGTCTCACCACATCAGCCTCTCTTACGCTCTTCTTCTTAAAGACTACACTTGTGACAGGATAGAGAGAGGAGAGATGAGAGAGAGGTTGAGAGGATGAGAGGGAGAGAGAGGAGAGATGAGATGAGAGAGATAGAGATAGAGAGAGAGATGGAGAGGAGCAGAGTGGGTTGCCGGACCACACACCGAGATACACAGAGACTTTACAAGAGATGCAAACCAAGCGCACCACAATTACACACAGCACACATACATACAAAAGACACACACTTTTACACACACAAGCAACAAACACAACACAAAATAACCTATGACACAGCCCGGAAACACAACAGTGAAGAAACCACACACCACCAACACACACACACCACACGGCAACGCACACACACGCTCGCGACTGGCAACGGGAACTACGCCACGGCACCAACACACAACAAACACACACCCACAACAACACCACACAACACCACACACACAACCCACACAACACACCACCACACAAACCTCAATATTTTTTTTTCTGCGTACGCAGGCTGACTACTCCTGCGGACACTGCCTGATAGACAGGCAGTGGAGTTTGTGTGCATGGGAACCCGTTTTTCAATCCCGCCATTAAGGCAGCCATACTCCATCTTCGGGGAATCCCTCAATAATGAAACAGAAACAAATTTGGGAAACAAATAAACAGATCAGTGCCTCTCCCTCCCCCTTTATCTCCCCTCAGACATAAGTGTGGGAAATACAATTTTGATTTAATACACCACATGCAATTCACACACATGGACATACATTAATGCACATACATAAACACGGCATGCACCCAATCAGATCATAAACAGCATTAGAAACGAAGAGCAACAAATACTTACCACAAGAAACTACATGAAAACAAATTGATATTAACCAGGGAACCCAGTTTTGTAAAGGAACACATAATACATGCACTCATGTGGGCTCGTGAGCGCATGCGTGCACGCACACACACACACACACACACACACACACACACACACACCACACACACACACACACACACACACACACACGCACACACACACATGAGGACATGGACATAATTCCAGTTACAAAAACGCACAGAGAGAGAGAGAGAGAGAGAGGAGAGAGAGAGAGAGAGAGAGAGAGAGAGAGAGAGGGAGAGAGAGAGAGAGAGGGAGAGAGAGAGAGAGAGAGGGAGAGAGAGCCCTTTTCAGAACTAATCCCCCAGCCCTGGCCCCGGAAGCAGAGAGGAGGAAGGAGGAATCAGGCAGAGCCGCCAATGGCCCAAGACAGGCAGAAGAGGCAGAAGGGAGGTCAGCCTATTTCCCCGGACGTGTTTCATCGACCGGAAGTCATTTTGATTCGCTTTGTCAGCCACGCGTGACGCTGCTGATCACCTCCTGCCCTTCCCATCAACCACCGCGACAGTAGAAGCGACACCTATCCGCGCTCTGTCAACTCTGGAAAGGGTAGACAATTCCAGCTCGTTAGAACATCCTGGGTTCTGTGGATAGTGAGGCTGAAGAATCCAGGAAGTGACGGTGGCAGAGCAGGGCAGGTGGCAGCGATCAATCATCAATGACAGGCTGAAGTGGTGGCAGCGATCAATCATCAATGACTGGCTGAAGTGGTGGCAGCGATCAATCATCAATGACTGGCTGAAGTGGTGACAGCGATCAATCATCAATGACAGGCTGAAGTGGTGGCAGCGATCAATCATCAATGACAGGCTGAAGTGGTGGCAGCGATCAATCATCAATGACAGGCTGAAGTGGTGGCAGCGATCAGTCGTCAATGACTTGCTGAAGTGGTGGCAGCGATCAATCATCAATGACAGGCTGAAGTGGTGGCAGCGATCAATCATCAATGACAGGCTGAAGTGGTGGCAGCGATCAGTCGTCAATGACAGGCTGAAGAATGAAGGGAAGGGTGGCAGCGATCAGCCATCAATGACAGGCTGAAGAATGAAGGGGAAGGGTGCAGCGATCAGCCATCAATGACAAGCTGAAGAATGAAGGGAAGGGTGGCAGCGATCAGCCATCAATGAAAGGCTGAAGAAAGAAGGGAGGGGTGGCAGCGATCAGCCATCAATGACAGGCTAAAGAATGAAGGGAGGGGTGACAGCGATCAGCCATCAATGACAGGCTGAAGAATGAAGGGAGGGGTGGCAGCGATCAGCCATCAATGACAGGCTGAAGAAAGAAGGGAGGGGTGGCAGCGATAGGTCATCAATGACAGGCTGAAGAATGAAGGGAGGGGTGGCAGCGATAGGCCATCAATGACAGGCTGAAGAAAGAAGGGAGGGGTGGCAGCGATAGGTCATCAATGACAGGCTGAAGAAAGAAGGGAGGGGTGGCAGCGATAGGTCATCAATGACAGGCTGAAGAATGAAGGGAGGGTGGCAGCGATCAGCCATCAACGACATACGTCTTATCAGGGATGTGGCGCGGCTGATAGAAGAAACCACGGTGATCACTCTTCTTTTAGACTACTTTTAGACTACTGTTTTGACGACAGAGAGAGAGAGAGAGAGAGAGAGAGAGAGAGAGAGAGAGAGAGAGAGAGAGAGAGAGAGAGAGAGAGAGAGATTATACATTGCCCATCTACACAAGGCATATGGATAATTTGAAGCAAAACAATGGAAACTGAAAAAATAAAAACCAGCAACAACACTTAAGACATGAAAGTACAGATTTAGCTGATTGAGTCTGACGCGAATATAATCCATGAAGCCGATGTGTTGGTGACATGCCTTGCTATTTCAAAAGCATGCAGTAAGTTTTTTTTCTTATGTCACATTTCGCAAATTCTTTCCATGTGGATGCTGATTGTTTCCAAAGTTGTTTAACACAAGGTTCTGTGGCTACACAAGCTTGCACATCAGCCAAGAGAACGCGCACGCGCACGCGCGAGAGCGCCCCACACCCACCCACACCCACACCCAGCCACCCAGCCCCCCCCCCCCGCCCCCCCCCCCCACACACACACTCAACGATAACAACAGCACTCACACAAGTTTAGATTTGCATTTTTTTCAGTCTTTTGACAGCCTAACCAATCACAGTCTCTTTTTCGTCACGAAAAAGCAAGCAGCAAAATCACACACACACACACACACACACACACACACACACACACACACACACACACACACACACACACACACACACATACACACACACACACACACGCGCGCGCGCACGCGCGCTTGCTTGCTCGCGTGGACGCGCATGCACGCATGCACACACACATATACATGCATACAGACACATACACACACACACACACACACACACACACACACACACACACACACACACACACACACACACAACACACACACACATACACACAGAGACAGACACACATACACACCCAGACACACACACACACAGACTCACGTACACACACACACACACACACCACACACACACACACACACACACACACATACACACACACACACACACACACACACACACACACACACACACACACACACACACTGTTGGCTGACTCTCATCAAAGTTTCAGTCCAAGAAGAGCAGAGGCTGGCACGGATCCTCCTGTCAGCCCAGACACAAACCACTGAAGACTGATCTCTGCCGCCATTCCCTTGCCGCCGTCATTCCCTGCCACCTCAGATACCCCACCAAGGCAATCAGGGACCTCTCAGGGGGATAGAATTGCCTACCATTTCCGCAGATGACAGGACGCCGATAGGTGTCGCCCCTAATGTCGCAGTGGCTGATGGAAGGGCAGGAGGTGATCAGCAGCGCCACGCGTGGCTGCACAGAGCGAATCAGAATGACTTCCGGTCGATGAAACAGGTCGGGTGAAGGGGAAGGGGGTGGAGTGGGATGGGTGGATTGCCGTTCTGGCTCTTCTGCCTGTTTGAGGCCATTGGTGACACTGCCTGATTCCTCCTTCCCTCTCCTCTGCTTCTGGAACCAGGGGTTGTGGATTAGTTCCGACAGGAGTTCTCAGTGCCTGCCTGTCTGTCTATCACTGACTCTTCTCTTTTCTCTCTTTTTCTCTAACTCTCTCTCTCTTTCTCTGTCTGCTTCCCTTTCTCTTTAAACATCTGTCTCATTATCTTTGTGAACCTATCAAACTCAATTATTTGTCTCCATGTTGCGTTTGTCTCTCTATCCATCGATATTTAGTTTGTCCTTTAGTCACTCTCTCCATCTCCATCCATCTGTCTTCTTGTCTCCACATTTTTCTGCATGTTTCTCTGTCTCTCTCATGTGCAGACGCATGGTCAAACTTGCCTATGCAAGCGTCTGTTGCATTACGTGTGTAATTGAGGATTTGCACTCGCAACATGTTTTGTGACATTCTTTGAACTGCTCTTGTTTAACAGAAATTCTCCATTTCATCTCTCTCTCTCTCTCTCTCTCTCTCTCTCTCTCTCTCTCTCTCTCTCTCTCTCTCTCTCTCTCTCTCATGCAACCAGTCTTACACGTGCATGGTGAAACAACCTAAGCAAAATTTCTTATTGGTAAGATTGAACATCTGTAGAATTCCAGTTTGAAAACATTTCGTAAGCTTTTTCAAAGGTGTTTCATTGTGTAAGCTATTAGTTTAGGTTTCATCTGTTTAGCTGAAGTCAACGCCTAGCAAACGTTGAAAATGTTTAGCACGGCTTTTGAGACGAAACACGAAGCAATGGCACGCGAGCGCGCGCACGTCGCACACACACACACACACACACACACACACACACACACACACACACACACACACACACACACATCAAATTAAACTGTCTGACTCTCATTAAAGTGTAGTCAAAGAAGAACTGAGACTGCCATGGATTTTCCCACCAGCTCTACCACCTCCCTGATAAGACACACGTCATTAAAGATTGATCGCTGCCATCGCTTCTTCGCCGCCATCATTCCCTGCCACGTCAGAACACCACACAGAGAATCAAGGATTTCTCCAGGACTGGAATTGTCTGCCCTTTCCGGAGATGACGGAGCGCCGATAGGTGTCGCCCCTAATGTCGCAGTGGCTGATGGGAAGGGCAGGAGGTGATCAGTAGCGCCACGCGTGGCTGCACAAAGCGAATCAGAATGACTTCCGGTCGATGAAACACGTCCGGGGAAATAGGCTGACCTCCATTCTGCTCTCTTCTGCCTGTCTTGGGTCATTGGCGGCTCTGCCTGATTCCTCCTTCCTCCTCTCTGCTTCTGGGGCCAGGACTGGGGGACCTGTTCTGAAAAGAGAGCTCTCTGTCTGTCTGTCTGTCTGTCTCCCCCCCTCTCTCTCTCTCTCTCTGTGTTCCAAGACAATGTTACTAATTTACAGACTTACCTTTACTCATCAGGAAGAGGTTGACTAGTTAACAGCAACCCATGAATGATATGCTTAAAGTGACAGAGAGAGAAAGAGAAAGAAAAAAGAAGAAAGAAAGAGATAGAGAGAGAGCGAGAGAGAGTGAGAGAGAGAGAGAGCGGGAGAGACAGACAGACAGACAGACAGACAGACAGGCAGACAGACAGACAGACAGGGGATCTGGAGATATAGGTGCACAATAATAAAAAAAAAAAAACTCTGGCAGGAAAAACAGAAAAAAAAAAACTCGAGAAAAGGAAGTGACCTCTGCAAGCATGAATCATTTTCTTCATGATTTTTTTTTTTGCATTCCCTATCAAACAACACTTTTTAACATGTGAAACGTTAACATCAACAACAACAACAACAACAACACATCATCAGTAACAACAACAACCATAACCGTCGCGAATGCATTCAAGTATGACATTAATTTTTTTGACATTGCATCCAGCCATGAACCAGATAATAATCAATGAAAAATGCCTGCTATGAAAAATGCTTAAAAATCTTTGCCCCCTCACCTCCCCCCCCCCCCCCCCCCCCCCCCCCCCCCCCATATTTTGATGATTTGCTTTAGAAGCCCTCCCCTCCCTCTGCAGCAGTTATACACTTGTCTATTGACACCACGAGCCTCTTTTTTCCTTCTTTTTTTTCTTCTTCTTCTTCTTTCTTCTTCTTCTTCTTCTTCTTCTTCTTCTCTCCTCCTCCTCCTCCACCTCCGCCTCTGCCTCCTCCTCCTCCCCCTTTTCACGTTCTTCTTCTTCTTCCACATTTTTTTTTGTGCTAGAACCTTAGTTTTGTCTATGGTATTGGTTCTAATACCACCATCATGGGAGCTACTCCAGGTATGATTTCTAAACTCGATATCAGTCTAAGGTGCACACAAATATCTTTTAATGTGTGCTTTCTTACACACAGCATCTTGCTTTAGTGTTTTCATCCATAGGATACGAAGTGGGCTGAGTCAGCACAGCTGTTGACTCTTAAGACAAAAGTGTGTTCTAGTCTAACAATCTCAACATGGAACTGAACCCTTCACCTTTTGATCAAGGGAAGAATGTAGCATCCAGATTGTTGACAGGGCCCCAAACGGCAGTGACGATATTTTCGTTTCATTCTCCGCTGATTGTGACTGACTTTTGGCAAACAGGGAAGTGAAACTACAGCATCTGCGTTCTTGCAATGACGGCATGCCTCATGACATCCTTTGAAGTACTTCTGTTTCCCACCGATCCCCAGTCGAGCCCCGTCCATCTCTCTCTCTCTCTCTCTCTCTCTCTCTCTCTCTCTCTCTCTCTCTCTCTCTCTTTCCCCTCTCTCTCTATTTGATCAAGGTCTCGCCTGTCAGATGACAGTGAGTGTGGGTTTTTGGTCAGCCTATGTCTTCTTTTTATCTTCTGTTGCAAACAGAACTGCTGTAGCCTGAGTGCTAGTGAGATGTTTATCTGGAGAGCAGTTGGTACACATATGCAACGGATGGAATACTGGCCTGTGCATAAAGCACTCGACACAATCACAGGTCGTTGGTTTGAGCTTGGCATAGATTTTCGCCTTCTCCCGCTCGTCGCTATAGTTTACATAGTAACTCTTCCAAGTATTTATCTTTCTGCCGACTTTCGTTTAAGTGTGACACAACTGCAGATGTGCAGCATCTGGACTGCACCAACATTCATTGGTTACGCCAGGCTTTCATGAACAATTCTCTTTTTACAGAGTGTGCAACAA
>JADBJO010012045.1:50000-60665 GCA_016801955.1 Conus betulinus
ACAGCACTGCCTGTCTGTCAGCCTGTCTCTGTCTCTGTGGTTGTCTCTGTCTATACCTGTCCCATAACCACTCTTATCTGTGTTAATGCAGTAGCTGACCATTTCAGTTGGACGTCTGCTCAATTAAAGACATGAAGACATGTCCAAATTACTTCGTGCAATGCTTTAAAACAAACACTAATGGCACACACAAACGCACAAACACATGCATGCACATGCATACACGCAAGCACATAAAGACAGACACAGACACACAGAAAGAGACACACAGACACAAACACACAGACACACAGATGGACAGAAAAACAAACACACACTCTCTCTCTCTCTCTCTCTCTCTCTCTCACACACACACACACACACACACACACACACACCACACACACACACACACACACACACACACCACCACACACCACACGCACAAACACAGACAGAAACACAGACACACACACACACACACACACACACACACACACACACACACACACACACACACACACGACACAATCAAGCAGTCTGACTGTCATTTAAGTGTAATTAGATGAGAAGAGAGCCCGCCATGGATTCTCAAATCAGCACAGCTACTTTCCTGATAAGACACAAATCACCAAAGACTGATCGTTGCCCTTTGTTTTCTGCCTCTTCAGACTCACCACCCAAATAAAAAGGACCTCTCTCTGGATGGAGTTGTCTGCCCTTTCTGGAAACCGCCGGATGGAGCGCCGATAGGTGTCGCCGCTTATACTGTTATGGATGATGAGAAAAGCGGGAGATCAGCAGCGCCACGCATGGCTGCACAAAGCGATTCAGAAAGACTAACGGTCAATGAAATACGCCCAGAGAAATAGGCAGACCTCCATTCTGCCTCTTCTACCTATCTGGTCACATTGTCTGATCTGCCTGATTCCTTACTCTCTTCTCTCTGCTTCTTGGCCAGGGACAGACAGATGATGGCAAGTGTAGGATTTAGGTCACAGTACCTCTTCTCTCTTTACTTTCGTCTTTTGATCAAAATGGAACTTTTTATAAATCTAAGTTGATGTTACATGTTTATCAAGAGAGCAGCTGACACGTGTATATGTCTAGTGGAAGCGTGGACTTGTGGATACAGCACTCAAAATAATCACAACTCACTGGTTCGAGTTTTCCACAGGGGAGTTCGTTTTCTTTCTCTCTAGCTCTTGGTTCTAGGTTTGGAAATAGCTCTGATGGGATCAGTGTCTGTTTGAGGAACAAAACGCGAGGTGTTATGTGCAGCTTGTGTTTCACTAAGGTCAAAGAAGCTCTGGGAATGGTTGCTATGAGCTCTTTTGTCAGATGGCGACCCCAGTTTAAAACAGGGTGATTAGTTGTGGTGATAAGGTTATGCATGCTATTGACACTTTATTTTTCTCTCACTCTCTTTATGGTTTTCATTCGTATCATCTGTCTCATTGTCTTTGCCTGTAAAATTTCCTTTCGTTTCGCCTTACGTTTACGTCTGTCTCTTTATCCAGGAATATTTTTGCTACTTTCTTTCTCTGTCAGCCTGTCTGTCTCTGTTTTTTCTGTCTGCTCATCTCTCCAAATAGTTGTCTCTCTCTGCAGGGGCAGTTTTGATTTTAAATTTTATTCGATAGTATAATAACATTACGCATATTTGTCTGCAGCTTGCCTGTACCAGAAGAAAGTCCTGGAAGGACCGAAATATTGGAAAAAAAAAAAATCAAAAGCAAAGGAGACGACCAAGTGGTTTTGTGGTCCAGTTCTTACTTTTTTCCCCCGTTGTAAATTGTCTTGCGTCACAAAGAGAAGGACCTGTCAGCAATGAGAGAGTCGTTATGTATTGTGTTTTAAGGTTTATGCGTTGTATATAAACGAAGCGGTTTTGTGGTCCAGTTCTATTTTCCCCCCACTTTATATACATTTACACACACACACACACACACACACACACACACACACACACACACACACACACACACACCACACACATATATATATATATATATATATATATATATATATATATATATATATATATATATATATATATATATATGTGTGTATGTATCTATATCTATATCTAGTCTTTTTGTGCAAGGTAATATCTCCAGTTTAAGATCTATCTAGTTAACATTGCTACGTCTACATTTGATACACTTTTTGAGAATAAATTTTAAGGGAGGCTACACTTTCAGACAAACACAGACACATAATAACAGCACACTCACAGACAGACAGACAGACAGACAGACAGACACACACACACACACACAAACACACACACACACACACACACACACACACACACACACACACACACACACACACACACACACTCTCTCTCTCTCTATAGCTGAAAAAAAAAGACATTGCCACTGATTCTGTCATCGGCCCACTACCTGAACGATGAGATCGTTGCCATCATCCCCTTGCCACCATCATTGCCAAAGTCTTCAGACCTACCACCCGTGAAGTCAACGACCTCTACCAGGATGGGATTTTCTGCCCTTTCCAGAGATGACACAGCGCTGATAGTTGTCACCCCTAACGTCGCAGTGGCTGATGGGAAAGAAACAAGGTAATCAGCAGCGCCACGCGTGGCTGCTCAGAGCCAATCAGGAATGACTTCCGGTCGATGAAACACCTCCATTCTGCCTCTTCTGCCTGTCTTGGGCCATTGGCGGCTCTGCCTGATTCCTCCTTCCTCCTCTCTGCTTCTGGGGCCAGGGCTGGGGGATCAGACTTGCAAGGGACGTCGGTTTCTGTCTGATTGTCACTGACAGTTCTCGTTTTTCTCTCTCCTCTCTCTCTCTCCTCTCCTCTCTCCTCCTCTCTCTCTCTCGTCTCTCTCTCTCTCTCTCTCTCTCGTTCTCTCTGTCTGTCTGTCTCTCTCTTTCTCTCTCTCACCTTTTCTTTTCCATCCATCCATCTCAGTATCTTTGTAAATATAATTTTCCTATTTCCTGCCCCCCCCCCCCCCCCCCCCCTTTGCATCTATCTCTTTATTCCTGAATGTTTTGAGTCTCTCATTCTGTCACTCTCTCTGACCCTGTCTGTCTGCTAATATATGTATTCATTTTCATGTTCGTCTGCCCGCCTCCCTGCCTATCTGTCTGTCTGTCTGTGTCCGTCTGTCTGTCTGCCAGTCTCTCTTTCTCTCTCTCTGTTTTTCCTTTTTTACTATTTGTCTCATTAACATCGTTTGTGTATCTCACGAACTTATTTGTCTCCATTATCCAAGAATGTATTGCTGGTTAATTGCACAGTTACTCTCTCTGTCTCTGTCTGTCTATTCTATTCTTTCAGTTGATCTGTCTGTCTGTCTGTCTGTCTGTCTGTCTGTCTGCCTGTCTGCCTGTCTGTCTCTGTCTCTCTCTCTCTCCCCATGCGCAGATAGACACACAGACATGTCTGTCGACAAGTGTGTTTGCATGATTACATATACACGTTTGTGCTTATCTGCATTTTTTGCTCAAATAATAGGACTAATGATATCCTTTGAAGTGCTACTGTATAGCACCCTTATCCCCCCCCCCCCCCCCATCTCTCTCTCTCGTGTCATCTAGGCAATAGACGAATACCACTGTTATGCGTTACCTAACCCCAGAAACGCTTAATCATCAGTCTGTTTTTGGCTGCTGAACCGTCTAAAATATAGTGTAAACCTCCGAATCTTCCTGATTAAGACAGACCATATTCAGAGACTTAATTTTAAATGATTTCAAGAAGTCTTGACAAAAAGATTCCACTGTACTAACTAAGAGTGTTCATCTCATCTTCTCAGTTGAAGTCTGTGACCAGTATATTGAATATTTTTTAATACAATTTTTTTTTATAGAAACTTAAGGGGAATCATGTACGCCCAGACACATAGATAAGCACAAACACACACACACACACACACACACACACACACACACACACACACACACACACACACACACACACACACACACACACACACACACACACACGCACGCACGCACGCACGCGCGCACGCTCTCTCATGAAAGAGGGGGTTGGGGGAAAACAGTTTGTAGCACGAGACCTAATCATGGTTCTGTGAGAGTCTGGTCAGTCACATGGGACAAAAAGGTGAGATCCCATGTGTAGCGTTCATTAAGCTCTTGACAGAGGCCTACATCGAAAAGGTAGTTGTCTCTGACAGGCAAGTACATATGCTCTCTCTCTCACGCATGCACGCACACATTGACATATGTGCATGCATACACAAGCACGCGCGCGCACGCACACACACACACACACACACACACACACACACACACACACACACACACACACACACACAACACATATCAAATTAAAGTACCCCACTCCTCATCAAACTCTGGTCAAACAAAAGAGAGGGTACCATGGATTTTCCCATCAGCTTAACCGCCACCCTGAGGAGACATGTCGTTGCTGCCATCATTCTCTTGCTGCCATTATTTCCTTTTTCTTCAGGCCCCCCCGCCCACAGAATCAAGGACCTCTCTTGGACTACGATTGTCCGCCCTTTCCGGAGATGACGAAGCGCCGATAGGTGTCACCCTTGAGGTCACAGTGGCTGATGGGAAGGGCAGGAGGTTGATCAGCTGCGCCACGCGTGGCTGCACAAAGCGACTCCGAATGACTGCCAGTCAGTGAGACCCATTTCTAGAATAGGCTGACCTCCATCCTGCTCTTCTGCCTGTCTTGGGCCATTGGCGGCTCTGCCTGATTCCTCCCTCCCTTCTGTCTGCTTCTGAGGCCATGGCTGGGGGATCCTTTCTGACAAGGGAGATTAAGCTAGTCTGTCCGAATGTTTTGTCTGTCTGTCTGTCTGTCTGCCGCCTGTCGGTCTGTTTGTCTGTGCCCTTTTTTTTTTCCCTTTCTTTGTCTCTGGCTGGCTGTCTGTTTGTTTCTGCCTCTTATTTCCCTCTCTTCCTCCCTATCTGTCTGTCTGCCTGTCTGCCTGTCTGTCTGTCTGTCTGTCTGTCTGTCTCTCTCACTGTGTTTAAAGACAAGGTCAATACATATATACTCTCCTGTTGCATTTCAGCATATGTCTCGTTCCGTTGATTTACACACACACAGAGTGAGAGAGACAGAGAGAGGGAGAGAGAGAGAGAGAGAGAGAGAGAGAGAGAGAGAGAGAGAGAGAGAGAGAGCAACAGAATAAAGCAGAGACAGATGGACAAGAAAATAGACGAACAAAATAACGTTAGAGGGTTGCGGTTGCAGTCTCTGGCTGCTTTAGTCATTTCCGCTTTAGAATTTTTCGTATTGTTTTGTTAGTGGGATTTTTTAGTGGCATTATTTCGTTAGTTTGATTCCAATGATTATCTGAACCATTCACTCGCATGTATTGCCCCAGCTCTCACATTCCATGTAGGGAAGAGTTTGTCCAACTGAATTCCAGTTTTTTTTCCTTCTTCAATCCCACCACTATGGCAGCTTCATTAGTGAAGATATCTGAACACGACATAAAGTATGCAGATTTCTGATCTTTTTGTCTGTGTCACTGATCCCACTGTCACATGATGATCCACTTTTCTGCAAAGGATGAAACTGGATTTATTGTGCACGCAATATTTTGATGATTTTTTTTTCACACATGTGAACCTGGTCAAAACCTCATCAGAAAAAAAACTCAGACGACAGACATGCACACCAACAAACAAACAGACAGGATTTCAATCAGCACCATTCTACTCAGAGCTTCATCAGCGTAAAAAATAGAGTTGTTGACAGGAGGAGCCCCAACTAGCGATGGCAATAGCTTCGTGTCGTCCTGCACCATTTGTGGATGAAGTTCAGCAAACAGCGAAACGTAATTGCAGCACCTGTGTTTTGGCACACACGGCATGCCCCATGACATCCTTTGATGTGCTCCAGCTTCATTCCAATTGCCCGCCGATTACCCTCTCTCTCTCTCCCCCATCTTTCATCCTGTATCCGTGCTGGTTGCCAGATGACAATATGAGGAAAGTCTTTTTTGTTGTTGCACGGTTCATTTCGTGTGGGAGCTGAGCTGGAGTCAGATGCTGATCAGGAGAGCAGCTGGTTCATGTACACAGCTGAACGAACAGTGGCTTCGGGGACAATGCACTCGAGACTATTCTTTGTCTTTGGCTTGACTCACTCATGGAGGTGGGAAAGGAGACACTGTGTTATAGCACTAAAAACCTCAGCATGGTTCTGTTACAGCTTGGTCAGTAAGTTGGAGACATTGTGTTATAGCACTAAACCTCATCATGGTTCTGTTTACAGCTTGGCCAGTAAGTTGGAGACATTGTTTTATAGCACTAAACCTCATCATGGTTCTGTTACAGCTTGGTCAGTAAGTTGGAGACATTGTGTTTAGCACTAAACCTCATCATGGTTCTGTTACAGCTTGGCCAGTAAGTTGGAGACATTGTGTTATAGCACTGAACCTCATCATGGTTCTGTTACAGCTGGTCAGTAAGCTGGGGCAAACATGTGAGATCCCATGTGCAGTATGCATTTAAACTCGTGACAGAGGCCTATTTTGACAAGGTAGTTGTCTCTGGACACATTCACTATGAATATCCACGGTGATGGATGGGCAATCACAAATATCGTATGCAGACAGAAGTGAAAGGAACAAACCTGACTGCGGCGATCTGTTGCATACTGAAGTATGATTGTTTTCTGAGAGATCAACTCTAAAAAACACGCTGCCACATTACTGTAACATTCGAGTTATACTATGCTGTATGTTACAACATGATCCAATTCAATCCAAAGCCATGATAAGCAAAATAATATGACGCACAAGAATACTGTGAGATTCATTAAGATGTAAGACCGTCTGGCTGTCTGTCTGCCTGTCTGCCTGTCTGCGTGTCTCTCTCACACACATATACACACATACACATAAATACACACACACATTCACATACATGCAGGCACACACGCACACACACTGCATCACACACATGCACATGCACACATTAATCTGTCAAAAAAAAGGGTTGAACGGATTTTCACACCTGCAAAACCACCACCCTGATCACACACAAGTCATTGAAGACTGACTGCTGCCATTATTCCCTGATTCTCCAACCCCCCCCCCCCTCCCCCACCCCACCCCGACAGAATCAAGGACCTCTCCTGGCTAGAATTGTCTGCCCTTTCCGAAGATGACGGAGCGCCAATAGGTGTCGCCGCTAGAGTGTCAGTGGCTGATGGGAAGGGCAGGAAGTGATCAGCAGCGCCATGCATGGCTGCACAAAGCGAATCAGGAATGACGTCCGGTCGATGAAACACGTCCGGGGAAATAGGCTGACCTCCATTCTGCCTCTTCTGCCTGTCTTGGGCCATTGGCGGCTCTGCCTGATTCCTCCTTCCTCCTCTCTACTTCTGGGGCCAGGACCGGGGGATCAGTTCTGACGAGGGAGCTCAGTTCATGTCTGCTTGAATCTGTCTGTCTGTCTGTCTCTCCTGTTTTTTCAATCATCCATTTCAGTAGTTTTTGCAAATCTTCCTTTTTTTTTTTCTTGTAACATCAGTTCTCGGATCAATGTAGCACCTAAGGTGGTGATTTTTTTTCTTTTTTTTTTTTTTTTTTTTTTCTTTTTTTTCTTCCCTAAGGTCAAAATCCACCTCTTCATTTTTTGGTGCTTCACACTGTCCTCTTCATTTGCAAAAAAAAAAAAAAAAAAAAAAAAAAAGCGTAAAAAAACGAATACAATTTCCACTACTAGGTTTTGGTTTTTTCCCTTCCGAGCCAATCTCTTACACACCATGCATAGTCTGTATGTTCTCTTACAATGGACATATTTTTTGCTGATTTTAGTGTTTTGGCAATTGATACAAAGAGTCTGGTTTGTTGATGTACTAATGTGTGGTGTACTGGCACACTCACTCTGATAATGTGTTGCATTATACGGAAAACGGAACCAACATAGATGAAACAGAGGACATAATTATTTTAGTTTTTTCATTTTGTTTTACACATACACCCCGCACACACACTCCGCTCCCCCCCCTCCTCCTCCCCCCCTCTCTCTCAAATATGCTAACAATGGTAGTTACTGTTGAATACACGACACGATACCAAAGCGACAAAAACAATGCGTAAGCAATCATTCTGTTTAAACACATGCCTGAAAGGATGTCGTTAGTCCCCTTTTTGCCCGTCTCCCTCTCCTTCCGCCTACCCCAACGCGTGAGCGCTCTTCACAACACACCACCACCACCATCCACCCACCCCCAACACCCATCCACCCCCACTCCCTCCCTCACCCCCACCCCCACCACCACCCCACCCCCTCCACCCCCACTCCCACAAGAGAAACATACAGAGAGAGAGAGAGAGATGAGAGAGAGGAGAGAGAGAGAGAGGGGAAGAAAAAAGAACAAGCGAGAGAGAGAGAGAGACGAGAGAGAGAGAGAGAGAGAAAGAAAGGAAGAAGAAAAAAGAACAAAAAAAAAAAAAAAAAAAAGAGAGACAGACAGACAGGCAGGCAGACAGACAGACAGACAGACAGACCGTTAGTCAGACAGACAGGCAAGGACAGACGACAGAGGACGGCGTCTTTTAAATGAATTTAGGGATTTAGTTTGTTTACGTGTGTGGTCTCCTCAGTTATCTCTTCCCCGAGGAAGCCAGTCTTACAGCGAAAAGAAATTATGCAATGATCCCCTCTATATCCACATTCCCCACGTGCAACAGTCTTACACATACGAAAACGAAAGAGTAGTGCAAGAAAGTGCAGGGGAGTGGAGAACGAAAAGGCATATTTACCATTGCAAATTTTCTGTCCCATTTTCGTGTCTGTCTCCTTATATGGGAATATCCGGTCTCTTCTTAAGTCACTCTCTCTGTCTCTGTCTGTCTGTCTGCCCATCTGTATTCATTTGTCTGCATGTCCGTCCGTCTATCTGTCTGTCTAATTGACTGTCTGTCTTTTTGTCTGCTCCCATGCCTGTCTCTCTCTGTCTTATTGATCTTCTTCTCTCTCTCTTCCTCTCTCTCTGTTTTTTTTTTTCTTTTTACCTTTTGTCTTTTCATCTTTGATCACGTCACTAATTCGTGTTCCACCCGTGTTTGCAGATGTCTCATTATCCAAGAACATCTTGTTGGTTTCTTATTCAGTCTCTCTCTCTCTCTCTCTCTCTCTCTCTCCTCTCTCTCTCTCTCTCCTCTCTCTCTCTCTCTCTCTCTGTATTCTCTTCTTGCGGTTTCTTGCGGTGTCAGTCAGTCAGTCTCTTTCTCCATGCGTATACGCGCTCACAGACATGTTTGCCTGACACATTTCTTGCATGTACACGTTTGGTGTAACCTGCATTCTTGCGCACACGTTGGGTCGTGTGATATCCTTGACGGTGCTCCTGTTTCGCACCCTCAATTCCCTCTCTCTTTCTCTCATGTAGCCAGTGGATGATTGCAGTAGTCCACACTTTAACTAGCCGCCAGACAGGTTTCAACTGTCTGATTATTTCTAACTGCTGAAATGTCTACTAGTTTCTCAGTGCAGTGCAAAGTAAAACCTCCTAAAACAGGACTTCCTGATTAGGACCAACTTCAGTCAGAGACCACAGACTAACGGATTCCCGGACGCCTTGGTGGAGGAGTTCTAAACCATATCAACTAAGAGTTAAAATTCTACCTTCTTAGTCCTGCAAAATTAGAAATTTTGATATTGTTTTCTATATGAAACTCTAGGGGAAGCATATACACACAGACACATAGATAATCCTGTACACACACACACACACACGAACGCACACACACACACACACACACACACACACACACACACACACACACACACCACACACACACACATACACACACACACAACACGCACATACACACACACGCTCACGCACTCACGCACGCACGTCGCGCGCGCGCACACACGCACCACGCACGCACGCACGCACGCAGCACACACACACACACACACACGCACGCACGCGCACGTGCGCGCGCGCGCGCTCGCGCGCAACGTAAAATCAAACGACGCGTCCCTCGTCACAGTGAATCAAAGAAGAAGAGAGTTTGTGATGGATTCCCCATCAACCCAACCGCCTACCTGATAAGACACAAGAGGCTGAAGACCGCCATTACTCCTTTGCTACCATCTTTCCCTGTCTCTGTAGCCCAATCACCCACGGTGCCAAAGACTTCTTGGCTGGAATTGTCCGCCCTTTTTTTTTGTTGAGATTTTAGAGCTCCGGTAGTTGTCTCCCGTTAAGCTGCGGTTGCTGCTAGGAAGACCAGAGGATGATCAGCTGTGCTATGCATGGCTGCACAAAACTAATCAGAAATGGCTCCCGGTCAACGAGACACGTCTGCAGGGAAATAGGCTGACCTCCTTTCTGCCTCTTCTACCCTGTCTTGGGCCATCAGCAGCTCTGCCCAATTCCTCTTTCCGCTCTTGTTTTGTGTCTTGACCAGAGCTTGGGTATCCATTCTGACAGGGGAATTCAGTCTGTCTGAGTCTCTCTCTCTCTGTTTGTTTGTCTGTCTGTCTCTCTGTCTGTCATTGTCTGTCTGGGTCTCTCTCTCTCTGTGTCTTTTGTCTGTCTGTCTATCTGTCTGTCTGTCCTGTCTCTCTCTCTCTCTTTTACACATACACACTCTCTGTCTCTTTCACGCACACACAACAAGATTTGTAACTTTATACCAACACACAACACTCACACCACACACACACATCACAC
>JADBJO010012046.1:0-2500 GCA_016801955.1 Conus betulinus
CGTGTTTTTATGCCAGTGGGGCCACATCATGAAATATATCGCTGTGCACGCTGTGCACTCCCTGGCTTAGTCGTGACGTAGCAGCAGCCATTACCTACTTGCCTCTGCCCAGGCATTCTGTCCTTTGACGTCTACTGTGTTTCCTGTGCGACTGCACTCTATGATAACCCAGCACAGGCTTTCAAGGGTGCTGGCAGGGCTGCTCCGCCGGTGATGAGTTTAGCGTTTTGAACATAGTACTCTCTGGCCCATTCAGATCCACCTTCGGGTCCCGTTTTTTTTTCCTTGTAAACAACAACTATCCCTTTAAATCAGTCGCGCGCGCCACGACCAGGGACTCGAGCTCACCTTGTTTTGTCAGTGTGGTCCCCTCCCCATTCCCCCCCTCCCCCTCCCCCCAAGTAATACAATATGGGATATCTGTTTGTTTCAATGTGATCTTTCGGTGTAAATAGTTTTTCCGTCAGGTTTTCCGTTTGTTTTATGTATTGTTGGAGAACAGTTGATTGCAGCGTTGCTTAAACAACAAAAGAAAGGGATTTCCCGTGTAGTGCCCTGGCCAGGACTTGATGAGTTTGATGCACTGGACCTTCGCAGGAGGAATCAATATCAAGGCCTGTCAGTGTACTTGGTTTGAATGTGTCGGGAAAAAAATTGGTGGTGAAAGTTAGTCAATGATTACACGCACGCAATACACAAGCATTAGGGCACGCACACGACGTAAATAAAAACGCAGTCGTGCACGCACACACGAAAATACAAGTGGAAAAAACCATTGCAGCATAATTTCAGACACCTTCATCTTTCCTTGCACACGTGCAGCAATAACGAAAGAAATCATTGCGATCTTACTGTAGAGGAGAGCGAAAATAATCTTCCGTGATTTTCATCCCATTTTTGGTTGCTTCAATCCAGGTACCGTCTCACTCCCCTCCGTTTTCTCACCTGGTAAGAAAACGTGGACGAGTATATCGTCACGTTTTCCTCACCTCGTCACGTTTTCTCACCAGGTGAAAACGTGATCTGGTGTGGCATCACGTTTTTCTCACATGTGCACGTTTTTCCCCTCACCTCCATCGTGGGGTTACTCTCTCTCTCCTCTCCTCTCTCGCCTCATCTATCTTCTTCTCTCCCTCCTCGCCTCTCTCTCTCTCTCTCTCCTCTCTCTCTCTCATGGGGGGTCGTTTTCGTGGCGAATGTGTGAAATGGCTGAAGATGGAGAGAGTTGAAAAAGAACTGATGACAATGCTGAGGAGAGAGATACTAATTATTTTGGCTGAAGAGGAGAGACTGAAAGAATTCATGATATGCTTAGAGGAGAGGTTCTGAAAGAACCAGATGACAATGCTGACGAGCAGAGTTGACAGAACTGTACATATGCTGAAGATGAGAAGTTCTAAAGCACTGAATGAATGCTGAAAGATCAGAGTTCTGGAAGAACTGATTACAAACGCGTCTGCACAGGAAGTTCTGAGAGGACTGTTGACGATGCCTGACGAGTGACGCTTTGCCAAAACGACCAACCACCTAACCAATGATCTTAAATCAATGTCCAGCGAACCGCCCATAGAAACGTGGACAAACGAGTCACAGACAAACCACAACGCGGTTCGACCTCTTAGGTCTTCTTCAGGTGCAACAACATGAAACAAATAACGAAATGCACTTAGCTTTGATCGCTTCTGTTTCAGCGCAAGCAAGAACGCCAAAGCTCAGTGCATTTTCGTTATTTGTTTCATGTTTGTTGCCCCTGAAGAAAGACCTAAGAGGTCGAAACGCGTTGTGGTTTGTCTTGACTCGTTTGTCCACGTTTCTCTGGTCGGTTCGCTGACATTTATTTAGATTTGTTTAGATTTCCGCCTGCCGTCGTTTCCTTTGCAACTAACCCTATAATTTCATTTTTAACCCTCCTTCCCCCTGATTGCAAACTATGATCATATCTGAGTGTACCATACATGACCCCCAGTAGCAGGTTTATTCTGCAACGTGTAAACCCAAGTTTTTCAGAAATGTGTGCGCACTGTGCCTCTACCATGAATCCCATATCACAGTTTTTCTTGTTCTGGAATTTCGGTGGCCCAATCCCGTAAGTGTCAGGCGTCTTGTAATTGCTCTTCTGGGTCTTAAGTGGTTTAACTCTAAGATCCGCTGAATCATCAATCACAGCAGATGGTTCAGGGCCTGGTTTAACCCCTCAGAGAAATGGATCATCGATGGTTTGAAATAACCAATATTTGTTTCGACGACCGGTGTGAGTGTGACAGAGAATATACGATGAAAGACAGACACATTGTGACCTGTGAATTGCCCCCACGTATCTGTTGGCAGTGCTGAGAGAATAGATCTGGTGACAATGCTGAGGAGAGAGATCTGATGACAATGCTGAGGAGGAGAGAACCCCGACTTCTTCTTTAAATGAGAAGTAACACTGTTAAGTGAGAGCATAACTGTTTGGCTAACATTTTTGAAAAAGTTGCCCCCCCATCCCCCCCCCCCCCCC
>JADBJO010012046.1:7500-10000 GCA_016801955.1 Conus betulinus
TGTTTATTCTCTCTCTCTCTCTCTCTCTCTCTCTCTCTCTCTCTCTCTCTCTCTCTCTCTCTCTCTCTCTCTCTCCCCAAACATACCATCTCTGTTTATCGCTATCTACATGTGAAAGACCGTTCTTTTTGTTCTTCATTTTAACCAAATGAATCAACTCTGATAACTGCAATTCCGTTTCGCACAGCGTTCTTGGGGTCTTTTTGTGTTGAGCGTTCTTGAGGTCTTTTTATGTTGAATTCAATTTCTTCAACTTTGTAGTGTTATATATGTAAGTATTTTTTTCTTCCTGTATTAAACTGAACGAAAACTTTTTTTAAAAAGACAAACAAAAAAAAACCCCACAGTGTCTAAAAGATCAATGCATTTTGATAATCTTATTGTTGTGTTCTGCCCGCCTCCCATGTTGTCAGACGAATCGTTTTGTATTTGTTGTTGCGTCGTGTTTTTTCTATCTGCATTCTGTTTGTTTTGTTTTTTTTTTTGTTTTTGTTTTTTGTTTTGTTTTTTTTTTTTGATAAGACGTAAACAGTACATCCTAAGAAGATATACATCTTATACAAAAAGTTAAAAGAGAAGGGATTACTTACCACCGAGGACACAAACAGATAAAGGACAAAAAGGAATGCATTTTGACTTTCGGGTCTTTTTCGGGCAAAATACAAACAACACTTAGGACGGTAAAAACGAAGAAGAGAAACCACTTATCTTCTCATACTTGGCGCAAAATGGATGTTAGATGAAAACCTTATCATTCAACAGCCATTTTGCGCCCAATATGAGAAATTAAATAGTTTTTTCGTTCTTTGTTTTCACTGTCCTAAGTGTTGTTTGCATTTACCTGAAGAAGACCCCAGAGGTCAAAATGCATTGTGTTTTGTCCTGTTATGTTTGTGTTGTGTCCAAACATTCTAACTGACAGCTCCATCTACACTGCTGAACTGACAGCCTTGATTCTGTTTTTAAAATCAAAACATAAAGATTTCCTCATTTTATCCGACTCCCTTTCCGCTTTGGAGGCCATTGCCGGCCTTAATCTCAAGCACCCTGAGCTGCTGAAAGTTTTCGAACTGTACACCTCTCTGAAATCAGATGGATACAACATAGTTTTTGCTTGGGGTTCCCAGTCATGTGGGCATTGAGGCAATGAGGGTGATTAATCAACTTGCCAGGAGTGCCACAAAGGAAACGTTGAGCAGGGTGTCTATTCCTCACACTGATATCAAACCCAAAACTCAGGCTTATGTCAAAGACCTCTGGCGAGAGGAATGGAAACTAGCGGACGGATAACAAACTATTTAATCTCCGTGCAGACCTGAAAGAGTTTTTTACCATGTTTCCAAAAGGCGGCCGTAAAGATTGAAAACGGTTTTGTGCTGTTTGCATACAGGCCACTCGTTTCACACCCATTCTTATCTTTTACAGGGTGACGAAGCTTCACGGTGCATTCCATGTCAGGTGGCCACACATGATGAGACATTCTTTTAGAATGTGGGGACTTGCATGATGTGAGACATAAACACTTCACAGCAGACTCCATGAAAACTGTGTTCAGAGATGTCCCTACCTGATTTGATCTTTGGGTTTCTGAATCAGAGATTCACATTTTTCATCTGATCTAAGATTTTAAGGAAGAAAGATTTTTAACAAAGATTCTGGTGCGTTCTCAATTTTTTTTGTTTGTTTGTTTGCTTTGTTTTTTTTTTTGTTTAGGAATCGCTTAAATGGTGGATATTTATGACTTGTGAGTTGATTTTAACGTGGTGAAAGCCCTGGTATGGCCCTCTGCTGCGGTCGGCTGGGCTATAAGCAACATTAGCTTACCTTATCGTGTCCTTGGTGGTAACTAATACCTTCTCTTTCTAAATTTAACTTCATGTTCCGGCCTCAGTTGCTTCGTTTTTGAAACCATTCTTATACATATGTAAGGGAAAGAGAAAAGGTCCAGTGACGGTGAGGAAAGACCCACTGACGACAGGGAAAGTCCTGTTGACAGTGGGAAAGACTACAAACTTTGGATTCTCTCTTGAGGGCACATAAGACCGTATGGCGAAAGCTTGGCTGTGTCTGGAGTGGCACTGTCTTCATCTGTCCGTGGGCAGGGGTGGTTGGGTCTGTGGGGTGTGCTCGACAGCTGGAGGGTGGTGTTTTTCGCCGGTGGGCTCTGCAGTCATGAAATACGGGCTGTTTACACCCATGGGGCTGCTACTTTAAGGCTGTTATGAGTTGCATCCTGTAGTCTGATTTACCTCTGTTCAGGAGCAGTTATGTCCCTTGATATCTTAATGGAGTGTCCTGCGCGTGCCTGTACCCATCGTCAACACAGCACAGGCCTCCAAGGTGGTACAGTGCTCTCTGGGTCCTCCCCAGCACCTTCGGGTGTTTCTGTTTTCTTCTTTTTCTTCTATACAAATATAAGGGAAAGAGATCGTGCTTTCTCGTGCAGATTAAAATGGTCACTACAGGTAAACAGATTTTTGAAGGAAACATGAGAGGTTTA